>JAVKPL010009042.1:0-35576 GCA_032173675.1 Gastrolobium villosum | reverse complement strand
ATTGCTAGTGCTATGTGTTGTCATTAATTGGGTTGTGGGCTTGTTGGGCCCAAGTCCAGTTATGTCAGAAGCTAAGTTGGACCTAATGAGTCACACACTAACACCTTGTAGTCATGATGGACTAGCTTTAAAGGTATTGGGCCTAATAATGGTTATTAGCCCAAGAAGCTGTTTGGAAGTCCTCCTAAATAGGTGGATGGTGCATGGAGCTTAGTAATGGGCTTGGATAGTCCAAGTCATTACTAATTAATTTAATTAGTTAAATTAATAATCAAATATTTGAATTTCGAATTTTGAATTTGAATTTGAAATTTGAATTTTGAAATTTGAATTTGAATTTAAAAATTTGAAATTTGAATTTTGAATTTGAAATTTGAAATTTGAAATTTGAAATTTGAATTTTGAAATTTGAATTTGGAATTTGAATTTTGAAATTCGAATTTTGAATTTGAAATTTGAAATTTTGAATTTTGAATTTTGAATTTGAATGTTTGAACATTTGAATTCAAGTGTTTGAATTCAAATTTGAATTGGCTTTGAAAAGTTGTTTCATAACAAAAGGATAAGACAGGATCTTATTGGAGCATATTCCTTGGATCAAGAAGCATCTTTGGAGCACATCCTTGGGCTGTTTGGGGCGCACATTTGAGTGATAAAATGTCATCTTATCACTTAAAACAAAGCTCCATTCAGATTTGGTGGTTGAGGGAATCAGTGGGTGAGTTAATTCAAATTTTGAATGCAACTACTCAATATATTTGGACCCCTTTTAGGGCTGAATTATGCGCATGAAAAGTATACTATATGATAGTTTATGAATTTAAGTTTAAATTATTTTGAACTTAATTTCATGTGGATAAGATTGGAGGTTGTTGGCAAAATTGGTTTTGCAACAGCTCCACCTTATCCTCCCTGTTCCACGCAAATTTCAAATAAGTTTGAAAGTTGGTTTTCATTTTGAATGATTTAATTCTCTCTTCCTCTCATCAAGGTGTGCGCATATAACAGTGGTTCCTCACCTTAGGGTTTTGAAGAAAACCTAGCCTATTCTCCTTCATCTTATGCACCATTCTGTAGGGTAGTTCACTACACCTCTCCAAACAGAATACCTAGCCTCCACCTTCACCACTTGTGCGCATAGCAAGCCTCACTGTGGTGTTCATCTGGTGGCTTTCAAGAAGGAGTTCTTGCATCATTGACGAACGGTGGTGTGGATCACCCTTAGAGGGTTTGAACCCTTCAAGCCTGACATCTGATCTCCCTGACTGATCAGGCCAAAAACAAGGTAACATCATGTTGTCTTAAAGCATGAACCTATGTGTGCATGTATGTTTCCGCAGTAAAAATTTTATTTTTACACCTTACATGCATCGGCCTTCAAAGGCCAGTTTACTTTCATCAATTGGTTTAATTAATAATAAAAGAGACTTTATGGTAATTGACGTTTCGCATTAATGGTAATTGACTTTTGACATTTTACATTATGGTAACGTTTTGCATTAATGGTAATTGACGTTTCACATTAATGGTAATTGACGTTTCGCATTAATGGGGAGTTACAAGGGGTTATTTGAAACTCTGTAACTGATGACATGGTTCAGTTATATAAAGAGGAAAATGGTGAGTCTCCGAGAATTTTCTCCTTCATGGTCTGCTCATAAAAGTTGTATCAGATCCTATCATAGTAGATACAAGAAAAGCAGAGGGTGAAAACGATCTTTGATAACTCATATTTTATTACACTTATTTGTTACTCTTGGTTGGTATTTTTAGGTTTTATTTGAATTAAATAAAGGTCTTTTGGGTTAAATTAGAATTCTAGTTTTTAATTGGGTTTAATTGATTTTCGTCATAATTTTCCAGATTTACACTACTTTCGTATTTTGACCATATCTCACTCTACAGATGTCCGATTGACTCTGTTCTTGTTGCGTTTTGCAGCTAACAGGAAGGGCTATAATTGCTATTTCAGATACTGAAGCCCAATTCGGACGGAAAGATGGTCTAAACCTGAGCTCAAGATGACGTGTTTTTTTTGCTGGAATTTTATTTTATTATTGGACTTGTAATTTAAATTAAAGCCCAATTACTTAAGTGGCCCAAAGCCAAGTTAGTTTTAGTTTTATTTTATTATTTTATTTTTCATTTTAGACGAATGGGCCGGGCCGATCTGAATTAAGCCCAGCCCAAATTGGTTTCTTACCTAGGTGTATATGTAGGAGAGGAGGGGAAACATTTTGGTATTATGTAATTTTCAATTTGGAGGATCAAGACACTTTTCTCTGAAGCGTTCTTCGCATTCTTCATCTTCTTCTTCTTCTTCTTTTTTTCTTTTATGCAATTTAATTTGTAATCATGTTTATCCTAGCCATGCTAGGCTAAACCCCTTTTAATCAACCTAAGGGGAAGGGATTCCATGGATCTGTTTAGAGGATCTGCGATCAATCTCTAACCAGATTTATTTCTTTACCCTAACTCAGATCAATATCGTGCGATTGTGGATATTCGATCTGAGGTTCGCGATTGCGATTATGGGTGAAGAATGATCATCAGATTTGATGATCCGATTAACCTCAATTGGAAATAAGGATTCTGATTCAATTGGGATTAATCGTGAATTTGGTAATTTTTCTAATTCTTTAACCAGATTTGTTTCTTTTCCTAACTCAGATCGATATCGTGCGATTGAGGATATTCGATCTGAGGTTCGCGATTGTGATCATGGAAAAGGGATAATCATCAGATTTGATGATCCGATTGTTCTCAATTGAAAATAAGGATTCTGATTCAATTGAGATCAACCGTGAATTTGGTAATTTTTATCCAATGAAGGACGTCCATGGAACCCTAACCTTAGGTTGGTTAATTTTGAATTACGAATTTTAATCCCAATTTTATATTCTGTCTTTTAAATTATTCAAACTGAAATCAAAACCCCCCTTTTATTTTCTATTTTCAGCAACGATTTTCACCCAAACAATTTCCTTGAGAGACGACTTAGGGTTTCCACTTTACTGCAAATTTTCTGAACCCTAAATAAAAATAATTTTTAATTTGCACGAGTTCGACAGCTCGTGTCAATCTTCCATCATCAAAGTTCTTCCACACTAATGGACAAAGGTACGCTCTTATGTGAAAATCATGAATTCTGAAGATCATGTATCATGTTCTTGAAATCATTGTTGAACATGAATCAATGATTAATGCTTACAAAATAACCATTAATTCCAATTGACTCAAATCAAGTTTATTATTCAGCAAGATGTACACAACATCGACCTATTGGACAAACTTCAATTGGTTTCTCACAAGTCCCAAGTAACTCCACATGTTTAAGCAGTACATGCAGATGCAAGGATGAAAACCGTGATAACCATGATATCAGTAAAATCAAATCTTCCTTCCAAGAATTCCGAAATTTCGCTGCCCCTGAATCCCCTAGATGTATGAAGAGAAGAGACCATAAAAACAGATAAGAAAATAAGGAAGAAGAAACTTGCAGTTGTTGCTTCTCGGTGTCCTAGCCAGTGGAGAGGTCAAGCACGAGCTCGTTGACCAAACTAGTGGAGAAGTCAACTTCGAGCTTCATGGCAAGGCGTTGTATTTCTTCATGAAAATTTCTCCAACTCCCACACTTGTCTATCTCCTTAATGTATACTTTCAAACTCAAAAACTATTCCTGGGGTTGCCCGAGTACCCAATCCTATGCTACCTTGCAAAGGTGACTCTTCATTGAATTTTCAATATCATTATTGTCCCCAATACTCCGCCTGAAGAAATCGAACAACAAGTTCTCTTCCTCAATACTCAAACAGGCAGTTGGAATTGACTTCTTAACATGGTTGAGAAGGTCGCGCGCTTTCTCTTCTAAGTTGTCCCGAAACAGGTTACTATTCCCGTTTTGGGTCCTCGTAACTGATACTAATACCGGACAAGGTTTCCCAGGATGGTTATATATTGGATCATTTTCCTGCATTTCTGACCATGTGATTTTTCTCTCCAAGGCAACCGGCTTTAGTGAAGCCACGCTATTAAAATGTCGCCTCTTCATCATATATGTAAAGAACCTTGGGATACACCCAAAAGCTAGCTCAAAAAGTGGGAGTGCCCAAAGTCTTATAAACTCCACATTAGTTGCTCATACAATACAACCAATGTGGGACTATATATCTCAACACGCCCTCTCAAGCCCATTGGAAATGCAACAGACCCAACCTATCTGTGCTAAGAAATTCCACGAGAGAAAATGGGGGACGGCGAGACTCTAATACTATATAGAATACCGAGAGAAGAGACCAACTTTTGAAAATGATAACTAGATAAAAAAGTGAAACCCCCAACAAATTACCAGCTTTGGTCTGGAGGTATATTAAGGTAACTTGGTTGGATCCACATCCCTTTAAGGGGACTTATTTCAGATTTTGTATCTACATAAATGAATACACCTTGACTTCCCAAGCGATAATATTTTGTATATCCATGAATGTTTTCACCTTGAATTGCAAAACCATATTCACCACCACTAGAGCGTGTCATTAGCGTTCCGTATGTAGAAATTGAAACATTTGCCTCTGGTCCCAGTTTACTCTTTACATCCATCAACTCCAACCTGTCTTTTTGCATTTCATAGCTCCATTAATAAAGGCCTACGGTGGTCAAAAAGTCCATATCTCTCTCCCTTAAAACACAGCAAAAGTCATTGTATCCAAATCAAATCTATCCCAAGAAAAAAAATTGTCGAAGTCCACCGCCTTGTTCGCCGCTAATCACAGCAAGAAATTCAAGTGGGAACATATGAAAATGCTGGGTCAGATAATCGAACCCTAATTCTATTTTGCTTTCAACTTTCGCCCCTTTACACCTAGCACCCTTATTTCACCCTTCTTCTTGGATGTTGATGGGTTTTGATTCTCACTCTATCTTCCTCGTCACCTGCAGATCACTCCTTCGTGCTTAGCTCTGCTTTTGAAGAAGCATTGTTCTTTGCAAACACCACGGAAACACAGAAAATATTTAGCCAGAAAGTTCCTGGAAGCATGGTATCTGGAAATACATTGATTTACAGGATCTGGGCAACCTTCTTCTTTCTACTGAAGGATCATCCTCAAGAGGTAGAAAGAAGAAGGTTAAGAAGGGGAAAAAGTTTAGCGCTTCAGTTTTGGGAAGGAAGAAGGTTAAGACAATGCAGATGATGCAGAATAAAATGCAAAAAGTGCAGTGGTCAAATCTGCCTGAAGACCTGCTCATACCAATTGCGGATGGTCTAGGGATGATTGATTTTCTGTGTTTCCGTGGTGTTTGCAAAGATTGGCACAATGCTTCTTCAAAAGCTAAGCATAAATGTTCTGGAGCTGATCCTTGGTTTCTTCTGTATGATGATGGGGAAGGTTCTCAGTGTTCCCTGCTAAGCAACCAAGATAAAATCTACACCATCAACATCCCAGAACTAGTTGGGGCAACTTGCCTTGCATCCAGTGAAGGATGGCTTCTTGTCTCTCGACATGGTTCAATGTTCTTCTTTTGCCCCTTTTCCAGAGCAAAAATAGAGCTTCCAAGCTGTCCTTTCACAGAATTATCTGACCATATTGCAGCATTTTCATATGTTCCCACTTCGCAAGATTGCACTCTTGCTGTGATTAGTCGAAGCAATCCTTATGAATCAGAACTCTACTTGCTTTGCAGGGGGAATAGCATATGGGCCAAGCACAATTTTTTTTCTTGGGATAGATTTGATTTGGATACAATGACTTTTGCTGTGTTTGGTGAAGGGAAATTTCATTTTTTTGACATGAGGGATACGTTAGTTACCTTTGATGCTTCTAAGACCCAAGAATGGACAATGCACAGTATAGCTCCACGCTGGTATAAATTTACAGTGGGTGAATTGAGCTATGAAATACAAAAAGACAGGTTGGAGTTGATGGATGTAAAGAGTAAACTGGGACTAGAGGCAAATGCTTCAATTTCTACATGCGGAAACGCTAATGACAAGCTCTAGTGGTGAATATGGTTTTGCAATTCAAGGTGAAAACATTCATGGATATACAAAATATTATCGCTTGGGAAGTCAAGGTGTATTCATTTATGTAGATACAAAATCTGAAATCCGTCACCTTAAAGGGGTGTGGATCCAACCAAGTTACCTTAATATACCTCCGGACCAAAGCTGGTAATTTGTTTGGGGTTTCACTTTTTTATCTAGTTATCATTTTGCTGACTCTTCCATGGGTTTGTTTATTTAATTTAAACTTTGGGATTTTATTTTTTGATCTATAGATCAAGACTATATATCTCAACAATATGCTTGTGCTTGGCTCCTATCTCAACCATCTTTCCATATCTCACTCTACAGATGTCCGATTGACTCTGTTCTTGTTGCGTTTTGCAGCTAACAGGAAGGGCTATAATTGCTATTTCAGATACTGAAGCCCAATTCGGACGGAAAGATGGTCTAAACCTGAGCTCAAGATGACGTGTTTTTTTTGCTGGAATTTTATTTTATTATTGGACTTGTAATTTAAATTAAAGCCCAATTACTTAAGTGGCCCAAAGCCAAGTTAGTTTTAGTTTTATTTTATTATTTTATTTTTCATTTTAGACGAATGGGCCGGGCCGATCTGAATTAAGCCCAGCCCAAATTGGTTTCTTACCTAGGTGTATATGTAGGAGAGGAGGGGAAACATTTTGGTATTATGTAATTTTCAATTTGGAGGATCAAGACACTTTTCTCTGAAGCGTTCTTCGCATTCTTCATCTTCTTCTTCTTCTTCTTTTTTTCTTTTATGCAATTTAATTTGTAATCATGTTTATCCTAGCCATGCTAGGCTAAACCCCTTTTAATCAACCTAAGGGGAAGGGATTCCATGGATCTGTTTAGAGGATCTGCGATCAATCTCTAACCAGATTTATTTCTTTACCCTAACTCAGATCAATATCGTGCGATTGTGGATATTCGATCTGAGGTTCGCGATTGCGATTATGGGTGAAGAATGATCATCAGATTTGATGATCCGATTAACCTCAATTGGAAATAAGGATTCTGATTCAATTGGGATTAATCGTGAATTTGGTAATTTTTCTAATTCTTTAACCAGATTTGTTTCTTTTCCTAACTCAGATCGATATCGTGCGATTGTGGATATTCGATCTGAGGTTCGCGATTGTGATCATGGAAAAGGGATAATCATCAGATTTGATGATCCGATTGTTCTCAATTGAAAATAAGGATTCTGATTCAATTGAGATCAACCGTGAATTTGGTAATTTTTATCCAATGAAGGACGTCCATGGAACCCTAACCTTAGGTTGGTTAATTTTGAATTACGAATTTTAATCCCAATTTTATATTCTGTCTTTTAAATTATTCAAACTGAAATCAAAACCCCCCTTTTATTTTCTATTTTCAGCAACGATTTTCACCCAAACAATTTCCTTGAGAGACGACTTAGGGTTTCCACTTTACTGCAAATTTTCTGAACCCTAAATAAAAATAATTTTTAATTTGCACGAGTTCGACAGCTCGTGTCAAATTTGGCGCCGTTGCCGGGGAAATTGCATCGGTCTAAATCGTTTCTGTTTCTAAAAAAAAAAAAATTGAATTGTCTTTTAATTTTCGTTTCTGTTTCTGTTTTCATTTTAATTCTCTTTAATTTTCGTTTCTGTTTCAGTTTTCATTTGAATTATCTTTTCTGTTTCAGTTTTCTTCTTAATTTTCGTTTCTGTTACAGAGTTTAAAAAAAAATTAAAAAAAATTTCTTTAATTCTCCTTAATTTTTTTTTTCTCTTTTATTTTAATTTTCTTTTAATTTTCGTTTTCTGTTTCTGTTTAAAAAAAAAACAAAACAAAAAAAAAATTGTTTTTGAATTATCCATTTTTGTGTGTTTCTATTTTTCTGAGCATACCTTAGTGCAAGCATCCACAGTCCAATCCTCAGCAGCTTCTACAGTAGCATCAAGCATGAATAATCAAAGAATTGAAAATAAGCTTGAAGAGTTAAACTCGTTGGTGAGACAATTGGCAGTAACACAGATAGTGCAGCCTCCCACTCCACAGATGAGCAACTTGTGTGGTATCTACTGTGATCCTCTTCATCCCACGGATGTCTGCCCTTCCTTTCATGATAGCATCCCTCTAGTTGACCAGACAGTAGCTGTAGTAGGAGTTTTTCCAGGAAAATTGCAGTATCAGCAGCAGCAATACAATCCCTTCTCTAATACTTACGATCCTCGCTGGAATCCCCACTTGAATTGGAATCAGAACCTGAACCAGCAGAGCCTTCCTCCTTATCAACAGAGGCAAAATTTCCAGCAGGCTGTACCTCCACAACATTTGCAACAGGAGCCACTAGCCCAACAGCAAATCAATTGCGGTCCTTCACTAGAAGATTTGGTGAAACAGATGGCGACGAGTAACTTGCAATTTCAGCAGCAGACTGAATCTACAATTCAGAACCTGCAAACACAGATTGGGCAGTTGGCAACATCAATGAGTCAGGTTCAACCTCAAAGTTCCAGCATTTTTCTTCCTCCGCAAACAGTTCCAAAACCAAAAGGGAATGCAATTGCCAGTGCTATATCTCTAAGGTCAGGCAAGCAACTGCATGAGCCCCAGCAAGCTACAGTTGTGGATGAACTAGCATTGGAAAAAAATAAGACAGTGCAAGAGAAGCGAAAACTTGACAATGAACCTGAGTTCTCTGTTCCGCTTCCCTTCCCTCAAAGAGCCATCAATTCCAGGAAATTGGCAGAAATAGCACAAGAGAAGGAGTTACTAGACACATTCAGGAAGGTTGAAGTTAACATTCCTCTCTTAGATGCAATCAAGCAGATTCCAAAATATGCCAAATTCCTAAAAGAATTATGCATCAATAAGAGGCGACTGAAGGGGGACGAGCTAGTTAACGTGAGCCATAATGTATCAGCCCTCATCCAACCCATGCCTGAGAAATGCAAAGATCTAGGAACATTTACTATTCACTGCATTAGAGGAAGTTCTATATTTGATGATTGCATGCTAGACTTAGGTGCTTCCATTAAAGTCATGCCTGAGTCTGTTTACAAGTCCCTTGGTCTTGATCCTTTGCGTGCTACTGGTGTTATTATCCAGTTAGCCAATAGGAGCAATGCTCACCCTTCTTGTTTAATTGAAAATGTTTTAGTCAGAGTAAATAACCTGATATTTCCTGCTGACTTTTACATTTTAGATATGGAGGGTGAGTCTCCTAGTAGTACGCCCCCAATCATACTTGGGAGGCCCTTTTTGAAAACTGCAAGGACCAAATTAGATGTGCATGCTGGGACTCTATCCATGGAATTTGGTGATAGCATTTTACATTTTAGCATATTTGATTCCATGAAGCATTCTAAGGTTCAAGTTGAGCATTCAGTTTCATGCATAAATGTGATTCATGATGTGGTTGGTAAGGTTGATTCTGAATTGATTAATGATTGTGCATTACCTGTGGATTCTGACCTACCTATTAATGATTCTGAATTTGTACTAAATGTGAAGTTAGGCAAGACTCCCCATTCTGGTAATGATTTTGATCCTAACTCTCATGGACCCAAGATGAAATGGGTACAAAAAATTTCTTCCTCTATTTTTAGTATGCAGAAAAGTTTGCGTAAGGTTGGAAGAAAGGATCAAGAGAAGAAGAAATGCATACATAAAAGAAAGCCCCCAAAGTTGCGTGATAAGCAGATGGGGAAGAGTTGCACAATGATTGGCCATCACCTCAAAGTTGTTCATGAAGGACCCCAGAAGCAACCTGTGGAGACAGAGGCTCTACTCACTGATGTTGTTTATCCTCCTTAGGGAGTCCAGGGAGTCTTCTTCCCTCTTTTTCTTTTCTTTCTGTTATTTGCATTTTTCTTTCTTTCTTTTAGTTTTTGACTTTCGTAGGTAGATTTTCCTCTTCTTTCTGGTTACTATTGAGTGTTACATGGAGTAGACTTAGATCACAATGTTTGATAGTAAAGTCTATTAGGCTTTGATCTCAATTCTTGGATTGCAATACTTGTTGATTGATGCTGTGATGCTGATTGCATGATTTGGTTACCCCTCGTGAGGTTTTGAGCTTGTATACATGGCATATCTTCTGGCCATGCTTTCATTCTTGTGTGCTTCTGCTCTTGATCTTTTTTCTCTAGAACTTGCTATGATTCTTTTTGAAATTGCATTTTTCACTTACATGCATGAATATGATTGAGGCATTCATTTCTTTCTTTACCCACTTTAGCCAGATAGCCATCCCTTACATTATTATCCCTTGATGAGCCCCTTTGAGCCTTTATATCCTTTACTTCTTGAGCCACATTACAAGCCTAAGTGAAAAAAAAAAAAAAACCAATTAATTCCACACCCTGGAGATTTATTGAGCAATGGTTTTCACTGTGATGTTGTGTTTAAGTGTGGGGGTTTGCCCGAGGCGTGCAAAAGTTTAAGTGTGGGGGTGACAATGTGATTCTTTTATCTGCTATGTGGTTCTTCTATGTTATAAAAAAAAAAAAATAGAAAAAGCAAAAAGAAAAAAAAAGAAGGAAAAGTATAACACCTCGGAAAATTAAATGTGAATTTAGGTGATAAAATATGGGTTTAAAAGGGAAGGATTAGTGAAAATCCGAGAATTAGGGCCAAAATGGGCAAAAAGGGCAAAATGGTAAATTGCCAAAGACGTGAACCGAGGCATGAAAAATGGAGTTAGAGATTTAATATGACAAAAATAATGTTGGAAATGGAATCAGGACGGAAAATTGAGTGAATAGGCAAATTTGGGAAAAATTGATGAATAGTGATTTTTTTAAGTGAAAGATACTGCGGTATGAGTGTACCGATAAGTGTGAAATTTTTATCAATATTTTGAGGAAAGAAAAATATGTCATGGACTGGAAAAATGTGTAGATTAAGAATTTGTGATCATAATTTTTATCGGGATTAAAGTTAAAACGCGTGTGGGACCCGCGGTTGGTTTAAGTGACTTGGAAGTCACAAATGCATAGCATTCTCTCCCCTCCCTCTCTTCTTTTTCCCGTGGAGGTGCAGCATCCATGGCCAAAAATGGCTCCAAATCCCTTTTCTTGGTTACTTGCCCATTTCTCAACCAAATCAAGTGATCTTTGGCTTGAAACTTGATGCAAACAACCTTCCAAAGCCATTGGTAACACTTAGAAGCCTTGAATCAACCTCCTTGCTGCGTTTTTGAGCAAAATCAGATTCGACCCACTTGAGTTCTTGGAGTTTTGTTGGAGTTTTGATCTTCTAATGGTTTAGTGAAGCCTTGGTGGTGATCATACAACACATTGTGAGTATATTTGTGGTATTTTTATGGTTGAATTCATAGATCTAGAAATTTGTGTTCAAACCTTTGATTTTAGATGTGTGATGATAGAGAGCTCAAATGGAAAAATGCTATTAGATGAAAAGGCCTTAGAATGATGCATGAAAGCTAGAAATGCTATGATAAATTTTGGTGAAAAAGTTAGGTTTTTAACTTAGGAAAAATTTGTGGAAATTTCATGAAAATGGGTAAGTGATGTAATTGAATAATTGAATGGTGGACCATTGGTATAGGTTGATAACATGATTACATGATTAGTATGAGTGTTAAAATGAATTGAAAAGCCTTGGGGCATACCTTTTTGAGGAATCCGAATTATGATGAAAAGTGAGGAAAAATGATATAAAAATGATGTAGTGGAAGTTGAATGATTGAAAGTGATGTTTAATTGGATGATAGTATAGTGTGGTAAAGTGGAATGAGAAGAAAGAATGTGTGATTCATGGTGTAATTGGTAAATTAACCTATAAAAGAGATTGAAGTAAAATGGTATGGAAAAATAGCCTTTGGCCTAGGTGATTTAAATGATGATTAATTGTGTAAATGAATGGTTGACATTGGAATCGTATTGATAATCATGTTGTGGATTATCTAGGTTGCCTCTTTTGGACGCTTTGGAAGCGGGTAAGCTTGGAGCTTACGTATGGAGCATGGACTCGGTGTTGAGGTAACCTTTGGAACTGGGGTTTAGCCCTTGTGTGCTCCACCACACCTAGTGGAAGGTTGTGGTTGGATTATGTGGTTATGACATTGTGTGATTGTGTGCTTGTATGCATATTGCTTGAGTTTTGTGAAAATTGTTTGGTCACTGGCCAGTTGACGTGTGTTGGTTTGGACATCCGCTGGGTTCATCCTACGGGAGAACGCCAGTTGGAATGCCATGGTGTTGACTCTGGGAGCGACATCAGGATGATCCAAGCGGGGGACGTCCGCCGGATAGGGCTCATGAGGAGTTCCGGTTGGGTATTGCCATGGAGTCTTCTCAACCATGGGAGAGGCGCCAGGACTGTCTCGGGAGTTATATGATGGAGTCCTTGAACATGAATCCATGAGTGGATGTTCTCGGGTTGTCTCCAGTTGGTGGGTGATATTGCATTGCTTGCATATTGTATGATGTTATATTTGCACATTGAGTGAGCCATGGGGTGGAGAAACCTCCAGGGCCCTTGGTTTACTGAGATATATTTATATATCTCACCCCGTGTTGTGGGGCATCATTTCAGGTTAGGTTGAGCCTGGAAGAGTGGAGCATGAGGTGCACATTGGAGGCACCATGTGATGAGCATTGGATAGGGACACATCTTGCATATGTGTATGCTTTAGACTTAGGCCATGAACTTGTGCATGTTGAAAATGCCATGCTTGTATGTTCATGACTACTTGTTAAGTCTTTCAATTTGATGTATATGTAGGACTTTAGTATATATTGTATATTTGAGTGAGCATGGGACTTGTCCATTGCCACATTCATTGTAATCGAAGCCTTGGTGAATATGTTGTAAAATGGACCATATTTGATGTAAAATGGCCATTATGTTAAGGACTTTGTATATGATACATAATTGAATGAAAATGCATGTTTGAAGGGCCTAGAGCCTAAATTAGAGTATGTTTAAGGGTTGTGTGGAGTACTAAGATGTTAGGGATGGATTACACAACCCTTCTTGGGCTTAAAATGCTGTAATCTGTCACTTTTACTGCATAGTAATCGATTACCCAAGCATGGTAATCGATTACCATGCAACAGGGGACGAAATTTGGCTACTGTCTTCACTGGTAATCGATTACTGAGGCTTGGTAATCGATTACCATGTGAGGTAATCGATTACCCAAAGTTGGTAATCGATTACCAGAACAGAGGAATTGAAAAATTGGCTACTGCCTCATTTTTGACAGGTGGTAATCGATTACCACCCACTGGTAATCGATTACCACAGTGTAAATTTTGAAAATTTGAGTTTTTCTGGACTAAAAGAAAAGGGGTTTAACTTGATGGGTAGAACTCCAAATGGTTTGTGGTTTGAAACCACACGTAGCTTATGTGAAGGGCTAGAACTTGGTAAGATATTAAAGGAATTGGATAAGTTTAAATGAGTTGAATAAAAACAAAGGTTAGTGGTGTTGTTGAGCTGAATGCTTCCGCGTATTGCATTTACAATTATAGTGTTGTTTTAATTGATTACGGAATAAGGTTATGGTTATAAAAGAATTATGGGAATATGATAAAAGAAAAAAGTTTGCCCGTAATTTAATTAATCCAATTACTGTGATTGTAACTGCGCTTAATATCATAATCAATGTTAACAATATCGGTACGTAACAGGCTGTTACATTTTATGGTATCAGAGCAGTTTCTTTAGGGAACTCTGATGATTGTGTTAGTGAGGTGAGTGCTGTATAGTTGTACGTAGACACTTATTGACTGCTACACATGTGATTCCTTAGTTTGGGCCTGATCAACCCATTTCTTTGTGTTCAATGTGTGGTCAGTATAAGATGCCTTCGTGACAACCCTGGAGCACCAATGCCAGTCTTTAGGCTCAGGTGGTGGGTGCAGTGTTGACTGCCCACGGATGGATAAGTTAGCGAGTAAATTCGATGTAATTGAGGACTTAGTGAGTTAATGGTGTTATGAATTGTTGTATAATGTGGTAGTATGTTTGTATACTGATGATTTATGCAAAAAAAAAAAAAAAATTTAGGGTGCTATTGGATTGTTGTAACTTAGTGAAATTGGTGGTAATTGATGAAAAGGTGAAATGTAAACATGTATTGTAATGAATAGAAATAAAGGAAGGTGTGTTGGTATATGTAAATGATTGAATTAAGTTGATATTGGTATGATGATGTTGGTAAGTCTTCCCAAATTGCACGGGGAGTTAGAATAATCGGGTATATGTGGAATTAGTGGTATATCTTTGATGTGGTAGGGGAATTGGAACCCCGACGAAATTGTGAAAATTTGGAATATGAGTGTTGGTATGTAATATTGGATGCCTTAGGGTACAATAATAAGGTTATAAGACCCTTGATGAGGGCATGTACTTGGATGATTTAATATGCTTGAATGTAGAAGTAAATTGAATTTTTGATTGAGGATTGTGAGTAGCATAAAAGAACTATGGAAATGATGGGATGGATAATTCGATGTTGAAATAGGGACTTTAGTCCATGATGAGTTAATGTTGGCTTAATCTAAGTGAGGATATCATATGTATAAAAAGTAAAATATAAGAAATTGAGGAAATTGCCATGTATGGCATTGGATGAAATTGATTGAAGGTATGAGAGTCCGTAAGTTAAGGATGGTTGGACTTAACAAATGTGAGGTGATAAAAATATAACTGAGTGTGGTGTAGTAATGGTACCAAGATGCTTCCATAATGTTGGGTAGCATTGAAATGTTAAGGTTGCGGCCTAATCATATGTGGATAGTAATCCCGTGATGGCTAAGTGTTGTATGTAAACATGCATATGTATATATATTTGTTTGTTTGTGAAGGCCGGGGTGCCTAAATGTATAATTGTGTTGTTTTGAGTTAGTAAACTCTGTGGAAAAAGAAAAATTATTTTTTGGCAAAAGAGTAACGATGCAAGTGAAATTCCCTATGATGGGAAGTGTGGAAGAGATTGTCTCTTTGGAGTGTCATGGGACGCTCTATTTGGTAGGGGATTCATGATGGAGTCCCGGTGTGCAAGTTATACCATGGCACACACGTTGTTAATAATGTGACAATTAATATTGTCCTGGGTTTCCCCTTGTGGATTGAATCCTAAGAGGTGTTGCTCTTGGAAGTCCCAGGCGAGCACTGCTCGAAGTGAAATTTATCTGGTGGTCCTGATGCACTGAATGCATGGACGGTTAAATGAGGGCACCCTTGGTGTCATAGTGAAATATCGAGGTGGAAAGTGAAGTTATTCTACTGAAATGGATTCTCTACAGTGTGAGCATAGTTGCTATGAGTCATGGTGGACAACGGATTGGAACTGTACCAAACATGGGTACTGTAGGAATTGAAAGTTTTGTGTCAAAATATGAAAAAGATGCCGAGATCATGTGAGGAGGATTATTCTATGGACTAAGACTAATGGCTAGTCAAGTGAAATGAGTAGATTGTTGAGAAAAGAACCATATTGGAAAGTTATAGTGAATGGTGCAAGAGTAAGATAGAACTAGTATACCATTATGTATCTATATAAGAATCTGTTTGCCGTTATATACGGATTTGATGTGAATGTGTTTATCTGTGTGGCTATCTCCGTATGGGTTATGTTCCCGGAGATTATTATTATGTTGTATAAGTAAGGTAGTGTGAGGTAGAACCTTGTGTTAGTGGGACTGTTAGTACAGCCTATGGCATGTTACCTCTTCTTGCGTGAATTATAAGGACAGATTCTCTGATTGGTGGGGCATTGCACCTGGGGCCCTTAGGACAGCAAGAGCTCGAGGGGTTAAACCTAAGGATGTTCTTACCCATTGCATTAGAGAATTGTATCTTGTGAGGAACGCAAGAGGTGAATTTGGATAACTGTAAGTGAACAGTAATATGCCTAATATGATGAAATGTGTGAGATGCCATGAGATGGCAGTTTGAGTTATGAAATTGAGCACTCGGGGATGTGCATGAGTGTGTATCAAGGTGAGTAGTATGGAATTACGGTTTTCCGGAAATTGTGAAATGAAGTATTGGATTGTCACCCTATGTGAAGGGAATGGAAAGTTGATTAGTATTGATGGATTAAGTCAAAGTCTTCTGGGAAGGCTTAGGATGGCGAAATGTTAAGTTAAGTTGGTGGCCAAAGTGGCCAAGGATTTTAATAAGTGATTAATGATGATATAGTCAAGTAAGAAAGTGTGGTACTGATTGTTAAAGAGAATGGTATTTGGTGAAATAAAAGGTTGATATCTTTACCCTGGTGGTAGAGTTACTGATGGAATTGTATGGATACAAATGATAGTGAGAGATGTGTTGAAATACACAATGTTGATGTTGTTGTGGATAGGTACCAAGATATATGGTTGAGTGTGCTAGTAGTATGTTGAATAGTCCGAGAGACTTGTGTAATGGCCAATATGAAATTATGAAAGTAAGGATAATGATGGATTTAGTTCCTAGTGGCATGATAAATAGGCTTCGAAAATCCCTATATGATGGGACAGGTATGAGGGAGAGATGATATGTAACCTCGGAATGAGGCATACTAGTGGAATGAAATGATAATGAAGGTGAGGTGTATTGAATGAAATGATAATGAAGGTGAGGTGTATTGGATGAAATGATAATGATGAAGGTGAGGTGTATAGAATGAAATACATGTGAAATTGATAACATGAGTATGGAATGGTGACTAAAGAAAATCGTTAGTGGAAATCTTAGGCATGTTGCCTTAAATGGGAGAAATCAGTGATGAACTGTGTGTCAAGTTTGGAGATGATTAATTGAAATTGCAAGTATGATCTAGTGTATGAAATTAATGAGTGAATTCATGGGTTAAGGCTTTGAATTGGCCGATTTGATGTATAAAGTGAAACGTGTGGTCCATTGGATACCAGTTAAATGTCTTGAGGAAGTGATTCGCCGTTGTGTTTTGGCGAGAGTTGGTGAACCTGTAGGGTTGGATTCAAACGTTTAGCACAGAAATGGTGCTTGTTAGAGGTAAAGAGTTGAGGTGAAATTGTATGTTATAGGTTAAGAACATGAGAAAAGCAAAGTGTGTATATAAGAGTTGTGGCTAAATGCCAAAAATGGGAATTGCCCCTCAGAAAATAAAAGCATAGCGAGCGGGAATTAGATGACTACCCGGTGAATTGCACTGAAAGGCTGTGAGAATCCATAATAGTGTTTAATGTGGAATAAGAGACGTGGAACAATTGATGACGAGAGTTAACACTCCGTGGAAATAAAAGTCAGATAAGGAAAATGGTGGCTGTAATGTGTCAGATAGTAATAGTTGCCTGTGTGGCACAGATTGAACAAAGCGTGATATGACCCTGTGAGTATATTTATTGAAGCATTAATTTGGTGGGAAAACCTGCCAAGAGAAATTATGGGCTATATGTGCTAGGTAGCCGGACTTGTGAAAAGAAATCAAAAGCAATTGGCTTGGTAAAACAGAGAAAGTGCACAACTGTGAGGTGCGCTCCGGTTGTTCACATGTGGTGTTACCGGTTGAGATTGAGATTGGGAAGGACTTGAGGTCTCCCATTGGGCCTTTGAAAGGCAAGACTATTGTGAAATGTGGCTGAAGAGCCAAAAGATAAAAATGTAAATAATTAGTTTGGTGTCCGCGCACTGGATGAAGCTTCTTGGGTACGGGGGACTGAGATTCTCCGGCTGTATCCTGAGTTAGCATATGTGCATAGTTGATTTTGCGGACAAAATTCCTAAAAGGTGGGGTGAATATAACACATCGGAAAATTAAATGTGAATTTAGGTGATAAAATATGGGTTTAAAAGGGAAGGATTAGTGAAAATCCGAGAATTAGGGCCAAAATGGGCAAAAAGGGCAAAATGGTAAATTGCCAAAGACGTGAACCGAGGCATGAAAAATGGAGTTAGAGATTTAATATGACAAAAATAATGTTGGAAACGGAATCAGGACGGAAAATTGAGTGAGTAGGCAAAATTGTGAAAAAGTGATGAATAGTGATTTTTTTAAGTGAAAGATACTGCGATATGAGTGTACCGATAAGTGTGAAATTTTTATCAATATTTTGAGGAAAGAAAAATATGTCATGGACTGGAAAAATATAACACCTCGAATATTTAAATGTGTATTTTTATATTATAATGTGAAATGAAAGTTGGTGGATTAGTGAAAATCCAAGGATTTTGGCCAAATTGGGCAAAAAGGGCAAAATGGTAATTTGCCAACCGTGTGTTATGAGGCTTAAATACTGAGTTAGAGATTTCAAATGACAAAAGTAATGCTGAAAATGGAATCAGGGCGGAAAATTGAGTAAATAGGCAAATTTGGGAAAAATTGATGAATAGTGAATTTTTAGTGTTAAAATACTGAGGTGTGAGTGTACCGATAGGTGTGAAATTTTTATCAATATTTTGGAGAAATAAAAATATGTCATGGACTGGAAAAATATTTAGATTAAGGATTTGTGATCGGAATTTTTATCGGAGTTAAAGTTAGATCGCGTGTGGGACCCGTGTGACCGAAGTCACTTGGCCCCACCCTCTTTTTCTTTCCTTCTTTCCTTCTTTTCTCTCCATCTCTCGCGCGCTCTCTGTGAGAAAAGGAGGCCAAACCCCATTTCTTCCCCATTTCTTCCATTTCTTCGTTTCTCCACCGAATCGCTTGATTTTGGTGTTGAAATCTATCGTAAACAACCTTCCAAAGCCATTGGTAGCACTTAGAAGCCTTGAATCCACCTCCTTGGCCGCGTTTTTGCCAAAAATCAGATCCGACCCACTTTGATTTTTGGAGATTTCTTGGAGTTTTGACCTTCAAATGGTTTAGTGAAGCCTTGGTGGTGATCATACAACACATTGTAAGTATATTTGTAGTCTTTTGATGGTTGATTTCATAGATCTATGAATTTGTGTTCAAAGCTTTGATTTTAGATGTGTGATGATAGAGAGCCCAAATGGAAAAATGCTATTAGATGAAAAGGCCTTAGAATCATGTTTGTAAGCTAGAAATGCTATGTTAATTTTTGGTGAAAAATATAGGTTTTTAACTTAGAGGAATTTGAGGAATTTTCATGAAAAATGAGTTTTGGTGTAATTGGGATTTGATGATTGTTGTAGGGTGCCTCACACGGACGGAATTGTGAAAAGGTAAATTGGAGCATACGTTTGGAACGGATTGCTAAGTATTGAGGTAAACTCTTGGAACTTGGGTTTAATCCCTAGTGTGCTCCACCACACCTAGAGGAAGGTTGTGGTTGGATTATGTGGTTATGACATGGTGTGATTGTGTGCTTGTATGCATATTGCTTGTATTTTGTGAAAATTGTTTGGTCACTGGCCAGTTGACGTGTGTTGGTTTGGACATCCGCTGGATTCGTCCTACGGGAGAATGCCAGTTGGAGATGCCATGGTGTTGACTCTGGGAGCGACATCAGGATGATCCAAGCGGGGGACGTCCGCCGGATAGGGCTCATGAGGAGTTCCGGTTGGGTATTGCCATGGAGTCTTCTCAACCATGGGAGAGGCGCCAGGACTGTCTCGGGAGTTATATGATGGAGTCCTTGAACATGAATCCATGAGCGGATGTTCTCGGGTGTCTCCAGGTGGATGGTGATATTGTTTTACTTGCATATCATATTATGTCATTTTGATACATTTTAGTGAGCCATGGAGTGGAGAGAGCCTCTAGCTCCATTGGTTTACTGAGATATATCCGTATATCTCACCCCGTGTTTGGGGGACCACATTTCAGGTCACTATGAGCCGGGAGGAGCTTCGGGCAAGAAGCCCGTATAGTGGACGTTGGATTGGCATGCGGTGCATTGGGATTGCATGACCTTTTGGAGGAGTTTATGGAGTGCACATAGCATACCATTAGTATTTTGAGACTTAGGTCATGAACATATTGCATGAGGTCATTTCCATGCTTTTGTTAGTGTTCATGGTCATATGCTAAGTCTTGTTATGTTTTATTATTCATGGCTTGGATAACTGTATATTTTGAGTGAGCATGGGACTTGTCCATTGCCACATTCATAGCCTTGAAGTCTTGATGAGTAATGTTGTAAAAATGGTCCATGGTTGCATGTAAATGGCCATTATTTGAGAACCTTGTAAATGATGTTTAAACTTAAGGAAAATGCATGAGGGAAGGGCCTAGAGCCTACATTAGGACATGATTATGTGTTATGTGGAGTACCAAGGGGTTAGGGATGGGTTACACACCCTTTTTGGGGTTTAAAATGCTGTAATCTGTCATTTTGCTGCATAGTAATCGATTACCCAAGGCATGGTAATCGATTACCATGCAACAGGGGACGAAAAATTGGCTACTGTCTGCACTGGTAATCGATTACTGGTCTTTGGTAATCGATTACCATGTGAGGTAATCGATTACCCAAAGTTGGTAATCGATTACCAGAACAGAGGATTGAGAAGATTGGCTACTGCCTCATTTTTGACAGGTGGTAATCGATTACCACCCACTGGTAATCGATTACCACAGTGTAATTTTTGAAAATTAAGGTTTTCTAGACTAAAAGAAAGGGGCTTAACTAGATGGGTAGAACTCCAAATGATACGTGGTTTGAAACCACGCGTAGATAACGTAAAGGACTACAACTTGGTAACTTGTGAGAGTAAGATGGTGAGTTTAAATGAATTGAATAAAAAGAAGGATTTATGATGTTAGAAAAATGTATGATTCCGCAAATTGCATTTACAATTATAATGTGGTTTTAATTGATTACGGATTTTGTATTGATGTAAGAAAAGAAATATGTTAAAAGGAAAATTTGCCCGTAATTTAATTAATCTAATCACTGTGATTGTAACTGCGCTTAATATCATAATCAATGTTAACAATACCGGTGTACAACGGGCTGTTACATTTTATGGTATCAGAGCAGTTTTGTTTAGGGAACTCTGATTGTTTGTGTATGTTGTATCTTGTGTGTCATAGCTATCTGTGAACTATTTATGATTAATGTATATGTGATTCCTCAGTGTGGGTCTGATCAACTCATTCCTTTGTGTTACATGTACAGATATCATGAGTAGGGCACGAGGTCGCCGTGGGGCACGTGGTGCAGGTCCTTTGCCACCGGATCCAGTCACTGCAGTACTGAATGCTCTGCAGGCGGAAACGGCTGCAAATAGAAATATGACTGAGAACCTGATGAAAGCTAATCAGGATATGATGCAGGCCTTTATGGCTGAGATGAGGGCGGATAGAGGTCGCCCTAGGAGGGAGAATACACCTCCACACACGGCTACGGTGACTCCTACACCGACGCCATCTGTTACTCCTCAACAGGGGGAGAGTGGGGCTAGTCACCACACTGGTGAGGCTAGTCATCATACTACTACTGACCCTAGCTATGTTCCTGATCCGTCATCTGTTGCCCAATCTACTGGGGCTGCTGGGCAGGTGCTGGATAATGCTGACGATGAGCGTAGGCTCATATCTTTTAGGAAACATAAGCCACCCGCATTTCTGGGGTCAAGGGACCCAAAGGAGGTTACTGCTTGGTTGAGGGGAATGGATAAGATTTTTCAGGTGATGAGATGCCAAGATCCGCAGAAGTTATTGTATTCGGTCTATATGTTGGAGGGTGATGCCCAGGAGTGGTGGGACAATGTGTCTCGCCCATTTGTTATTCAGGGTGAGGTTCTTACTTGGACTTTATTCGAAGGTTTATTTCATGAAGAATATTTTCCCCGCGATGTTCGGGAGGCTAAGCAAGGTGAATTTGATAATCTGGTACAGGGAGTTATGACTATGGATGCCTATGTGGCAAAATTTAATGAACTTGTCAAGTTTGCTAATTATGGAGGTACTCTACCTACTCCTGAGTTCTTGTCAGCTAAATTCCAAAGAGGGCTGAGTGAGAAGATTGCTAAAAGGATGTCAAACACTGCGGTGAGGAACTTTGCTGATTTGGTGACCCAATGTAAGAGGGTCGAGACTGTTTATGGAAGGTATCCGAAATCTTAGTCGGCAAAAGAGCAAGATGTTAAGAGGACACCTGGTCCTTCTGGTAATACTAACAGAGGAGGTTTTAATAATAATAACAGGGGTAGGGGGTTGCATGTGAGGCAGCCTCCTGGTCAGTTCAAGAGGGGTGGAAATACTGGTGGTGGTGGTGCTGCGAACAGATATCCTACCCCACAATGTGGGAAGTGTGGTAAATACCACAAAGGTGTGTGTGGTGCTGATCCGTCGGCTTGTTATAAATGTGGTCGGAATGGCCACTTTGCTAGAAATTGTCCATCTTCGTCGGGGCAGGCTGCGAATCTGCAGGCCTTGCCGCCAGCTACTACTACTGCTGCTCCTATTGCTGTTGTTCCTACTGTGGGACGAGTTTATACTACAAATGCACAACGTACTGAAAAGGCTCCGAATTTGGTTAAAGGTATAATTTTTCTCTCTAATGTTGATTTATCTGTGTTGTTTGATTCGGGAGCAACACATTCATTTGTGGCGGACTATGTGGCTAAGGCGTTGGACTTAAAGGTAACACGGATGGTTCCTCCGATGCGTATTACTACCGCTACAGGAGAGGTTAGTGAGTCGTCTTGGATTTGTGAAGATGTGAAGTTTACTTATTTAGGCAGGGGTTATACCATTGATTTAATTATCTTACCCCTGGCCTCTGTCAATTTGATTTTGGGGATGGATTGGTTGTCTCGGAACTGCGCAATGATTGATTGTTGCGGAAAGAGGTTGTTGCTATCTCACGAGAGGCCGTCTGTTTGTCCGTCTTTATATTTGTCTGTCAGTCAAACTGTGAAAGCCTTGAAGGCTGGAGATTTGGGTTATGTTCTTTTGGGCGGATTGGTAGGTGACAAAAAGGAGGAGATTTCTGCTATACCAGTTGTTAATGAGTTTGAGGATGTATTTCCGGATGAGATACCGGAATTCCCACCTGAGAGAGAGATTGAATTCTCGATTGACTTATTGCCTGGTGTGGGGCCGATCTCCTTGGCTCCATACCGGATGTCGCCACTTGAGTTGGCTGAGTTGAAGAAACACATTGAAGAACTATCTGCGAAGAATTTTATTAGGCCGAGTGTGTCTCCGTGGGGAGCACCGGTGATATTTGTAAAGAAAAAGGATGGTAGCATGAGATTGTGCACTGACTACCGGCAGCTGAATAAAGTGACTATTAAGAACCGGTACCCATTACCGCGTATTGATGATTTATTAGATCAGTTGAGGGGTGCCTGTGTGTTTTCAAAGATTGATCTCCGGTCCGGATATCACCAGATTCGGATTAAACCGGAGGATGTACCTAAAACAGCTTTCCGATCCAGATATGGACATTTTGAGTATCAAGTGATTCCTTTTGGGCTTACTAATGCCCCGGCGGTGTTCATGGATTATATGAACCGCATTTTCAAACCGTATTTGGACCAGTTTGTAATTGTGTTCATTGATGACATTTTGATCTATTCTAACAGTAAAGAGGAGCACATGGACCATTTGAGGACTGTGTTGCAGGTGTTGAAAGACAAGAAACTGTATGCTAAACCGTCTAAGTGTGAATTCTGGTTGTCTGAGGTGCAATTTTTGGGTCATGTTATTTCTGCAAGCGGTGTTGCAGTGGATCCAAGCAAGATTGAAGCGGTGAGTGACTGGGAACGACCTAAGACTGTGACTGAAATTAGAAGTTTTCTGGGGCTTGCTGGCTATTATCGCCGGTTTATACAGGGGTTTTCTGCAATGGTTCTACCGTTGACCCGATTGACACGAAAGGATACTCCTTTTGTGTGGACCCAGGAATGTGAGGACTGTTTTCTACTACTGAAAGAGAAATTGACCACTGCTCCGGTGTTGACTCTACCTGATCCGGAGGGTGAGTTTGTATTATATTGTGATGCTTCTAAGAAAGGTTTAGGGAGCGTGCTAATGCAGGAAGGAAAAGTGATTGCTTATGCGTCTAGGCAGTTGAGGCCACATGAAGAAAATTATCCGACGCACGACTTGGAACTGGCTGCTATTGTGTTTGCCTTGAAAATTTGGAGGCATTTTCTGTATGGGATGAAGTTTGCTGTGTTCAACGACCATAAAAGCTTGAAATATTTATTTGATCAGAAGGAGCTGAACATGAGACAGCGTAGATGGGTTGAATTCTTGAAAGATTATGACTTTGAGCTGAAATACCACCCGGGAAAAGCCAATGTTGTGGCAGATGCATTGAGTAGGAAGTCTGTTAACTTATCTCATATGATGATGTGGGACAATGAAGTGATTGAGCAATTCCGTGATATGAAAATAACGGATTTCTTTGCAGGAAGGATGTGTGATATGGAGTTGACTCGGATTGAGAACGAGCTGCACGAGAAGATTAAAGAGACTCAGATTCGAAATGAGAGTATAAAGTATTTGAAAGGCCAGAGTGGCATATCTGTTAATGAACAGGGACTTTTGTTATATCAGGGCAGGATTGTTGTGCCCAAGGAACTTGCAGAGGAAGTTATGACTGAGGCCCATAAGGGTCAATATGCTATCCACCCAGGTGCCACAAAGATGTACCAAGATTTGAAAGTTAAGTTCTGGTGGCCTGGGATGAAAAGGGATGTTGTCGAGTACGTATCTAAGTGCTTGGTGTGTCAGAAAGTGAAAATAGAGCATCAGAAACCTGCTGGATTACTTCAGCCGCTGGATATACCTGAATGAAAATGGGAGAGTATTTCAATGGATTTTGTTGTGGGATTGCCACGAACTCAAGCTGGTTATGATTTGATTTGGGTTATTGTGGACCGACTCACGAAGTCTGCACATTTTCTACCAGTACGAGTGGATTTCACCACAGAGAAGTTGGCTACGTTGTATGTAAAGGAGATTGTTAGACTCCATGGGATACCGATTAGCATTGTTAGTGATCGGGACCCGAAGTTTACTTCGCGATTTTGGGGAGCTTTGCAGCAGGCTTTTGGCACTCAGCTTCGACTGAGCACTGCTTATCACCCGCAGACTGATGGTCAGACTGAGAGGACCATACAGACACTTGAGGATATGCTGAGAGCATGCACACTGGAACAGGGTAATGCTTGGGATAAGTACTTACCACTGGTGGAATTTTCTTATAACAACAGTTTTCATTCCAGTCTGGGTATGGCACCATATGAGGTTTTGTATGGCAGGAGGTGTCGTACGCCCACTTGTTGGACTGAGGTAGGCGATAAAGAAAGATTTGGTCCGGATTTTGTGCAGGAAACAACCGTGCAAATTGAAATGATCAGAGAAAAGTTGAAACAGGCACAGAATCGACAGAAGAGCTATTATGACAATAAGCATAGACCGCTGGAATTTGAGGAAGGTGACCATGTTTTTGTACGTTTGTCGCCGGTCACAGGTGTTGGCCGCGCGTTGGGTGTGAGGAAGCTGAGTCCACGATTCATTGGGCCATATCAGATTATGAAAAGAGTAGGATTGGTGGCCTATCAGCTTGCCTTACCCCCGCAGTTATCTAATTTACATGATGTTTTTCATGTGTCGCAGTTGCGACGTTATGTTCCGGATGAGTCACATGTTGTGATGCCGGATAATATTGAAATTAGGGAGAACTTGAAGACTCCCATTGGTCCTATTTCAGTTTTGGATCGCAGTGAAAAGCGATTGAGAAGTAAAGTGATTCCCATGCTGAAGATTCAGTGGGAAGGCCGCACACCTGAGGAGGCTACTTGGGAGCGGGAGGACGAGATTCTCCGGCTGTATCCTGAGTTAGTGAGCAGGTATGATTTAATTTTGCGGACAAAATTTCAAAAAGGTGGGGTGAATATAACACCTCGAATATTTAAATGTGTATTTTTATATTATAATGTGAAATGAAAGTTGGTGGATTAGTGAAAATCCAAGGATTATGGCCAAAATGGGCAAAAAGGGCAAAATGGTAATTTGCCAACCGTGTGTTATGAGGCTTAAATACTGAGTTAGAGATTTCAAATGACAAAAGTAATGCTGAAAATGGAATCAGGGTGGAAAATTGAGTAAATAGGCAAATTTGGGAAAAATTGATGAATAGTGAATTTTTAGTGTTAAAATACTGAGGTGTGAGTGTACCGATAGGTGTGAAATTTTTATCAATATTTTGGAGAAATAAAAATATGTCATGGACTGGAAAAATATTTAGATTAAGGATTTGTGATCGGAATTTTTATCGGAGTTAAAGTTAGATCGCGTGTGGGACCCGTGTGACCGAAGTCACTTGGCCCCACCCTCTTTTTCTTTCCTTCTTTCCTTCTTTTCTCTCCATCTCTCGCGCGCTCTCTGTGAGAATAGGAGGCCAAACCCATTTCTTCCCCATTTCTTCCATTTCTTCTTTTCTCCACCGAATCGCTTGATTTTGGTGTTGAAATCTATCGTAAACAACCTTCCAAAGCCATTGGTAGCACTTAGAAGCCTTGAATCCACCTCCTTGGCCGCGTTTTTGCCAAAAATCAGATCCGACCCACTTTGATTTTTGGAGATTTCTTGGAGTTTTGACCTTCAAATGGTTTAGTGAAGCCTTGGTGGTGATCATACAACACATTGTAAGTATATTTGTAGTCTTTTGATGGTTGATTTCATAGATCTATGAATTTGTGTTCAAAGCTTTGATTTTAGATGTGTGATGATAGAGAGCCCAAATGGAAAAATGCTATTAGATGAAAAGGCCTTAGAATCATGTTTGTAAGCTAGAAATGCTATGTTAATTTTTGGTGAAAAATATAGGTTTTTAACTTAGAGGAGTTTGAGGAATTTTCATGAAAAATGAGTTTTGGTGTAATTGGGATTTGATGATTGTTGTAGGGTGCCTCACACGGACGGAATTGTGAAAAGGTAAATTGGAGCATACGTTTGGAACGGATTGCTAAGTATTGAGGTAAACTCTTGGAACTTGGGTTTAATCCCTAGTGTGCTCCACCACACCTAGAGGAAGGTTGTGGTTGGATTATGTGGTTATGACATGGTGTGATTGTGTGCTTGTATGCATATTGCTTGTATTTTGTGAAAATTGTTTGGTCACTGGCCAGTTGACGTGTGTTGGTTTGGACATCCGCTGGATTCGTCCTACGGGAGAATGCCAGTTGGAGATGCCATGGTGTTGACTCTGGGAGCGACATCAGGATGATCCAAGCGGGGGACGTCCGCCGGATAGGGCTCATGAGGAGTTCCGGTTGGGTATTGCCATGGAGTCTTCTCAACCATGGGAGAGGTGCCAGGACTGTCTCGGGAGTTATATGATGGAGTCCTTGAACATGAATCCATGAGTGGATGTTCTCGGGTGTCTCCAGGTGGATGGTGATATTGTTTTACTTGCATATCATATTATGTTATTTTGATACATTTTAGTGAGCCATGGAGTGGAGAGAGCCTCTAGCTCCATTGGTTTACTGAGATATATCCGTATATCTCACCCCGTGTTTGGGGGACCACATTTCAGGTCACTATGAGCCGGGAGGAGCTTCGGGCAAGAAGCCCGTATAGTGGACGTTGGATTGGCATGCGGTGCATTGGGATTGCATGACCTTTTGGAGGAGTTTATGGAGTGCACATAGCATACCATTAGTATTTTGAGACTTAGGTCATGAACATATTGCATGAGGTCATTTCCATGCTTTTGTTAGTGTTCATGGTCATATGCTAAGTCTTGTTATGTTTTATTATTCATGGCTTGGATAACTGTATATTTTGAGTGAGCATGGGACTTGTCCATTGCCACATTCATAGCCTTGAAGTCTTGATGAGTAATGTTGTAAAAATGGTCCACATGGTTGCATGTAAATGGCCATTATTTGAGAACCTTGTAAATGATGTTTAAACTTAAGGAAAATGCATGATGGAAGGGCCTAGAGCCTACATTAGGACATGATTATGTGTTATGTGGAGTACCAAGGGGTTAGGGATGGATTACACACCCTTTTTGGGGTTTAGAATGCTGTAATCTGTCATTTTGCTGCATAGTAATCGATTACCCAAGGCATGGTAATCGATTACCATGCAACAGGGGACGAAAAATTGGCTACTGTCTTCACTGGTAATCGATTACTGGCCTTTGGTAATCGATTACCATGTGAGGTAATCGATTACCCAAAGTTGGTAATCGATTACCAGAACAGAGGATTGAGAAAATTGGCTACTGCCTCATTTTTGACAGGTGGTAATCGATTACCACCCACTGGTAATCGATTACCACAGTGTAATTTTTGAAAATTCAGGTTTTTCTAGACTAAAATAAAGGGGCTTAACTTGATGGGTAGAACTCCAAATGATACGTGGTTTGAAACCACGCGTAGACAACGTAAAGGACTACAACTTGGTAAAATGTGAGAGTAAGATGGTGAGTTTAAATGAATTGAATAAAAAGAAGGATTTATGATGTTAGAAAGGTGTATGATTCCGCAAATTGCATTTACAATTATAGTGTGGTTTTAATTGATTACGGAAAATGTATTGATGTAAGAAAAGGGAATATGTTAAAAGAAAAATTTTCCCGTAATTTAATTAATCTAATCACTGTGATTGTAACTGCGCTTAATATCATAATCAATGTTAACAATACCGGTGTACAACGGGCTGCTGGTATTATAACAAAAAAATGTGCATTTTTATATTATAATGTGGAATTTGTGATCATAATTTTTGGTAATTTGCCAAAGGGAACCGAGGCATGAAAAATGGAGTTAGAGATTTAATATGACAAAAATAATGTTGGAAATGGAATCAGGACGGAAAATTGAGTGAGTAGGCAAAATTGTGAAAAAGTGATGAATAGTGATTTTTTTAAGTGAAAGATACTGCGGTATGAGTGTACCGATAAGTGTGAAATTTTTATCTTATTTTGAGGAAGAAAAATATGTCACTGGAAAAATGTGTAGATTAAGAATTTGTGATCATAATTTTTATCGGGATTAAAGTTAAAACGCGTTCTCTCTTGAAAGTCACAAATGCATAGCATTCTCTCCCTCTCTTCTTTTTCCCGTGGAGGTGCAGCCTCCATGGCCAAAAATGGCTCCAAATCCCTTTTCTTGGTAACTTGCCCATTTCTCAACCAAATCAAGTGATCTTTGGCTTGAAACTTGATGCAAACAACCTTCCAAAGCCATTGGTAACACTTAGAAGCCTTGAATCAACCTCCTTGCTGCGTTTTTGAGCAAAATCAGATTCGACCCACTTGATTTCTTGGAGTTTTGTTGGAGTTTTGATCTTCTAATGGTTTAGTGAAGCCTTGGTGGTGATCATACAACACATTGTGAGTATATTTGTGGTATTTTTATGGTTGAATTCATAGATCTAGAAATTTGTGTTCAAACCTTTGATTTTAGATGTGTGATGATCGAGAGCTCAAATGGAAAAATGCTATTAGATGAAAAGGCCTTAGAATGATGCATGAAAGCTAGAAATGCTATGATAAATTTTGGTGAAAAAGTTAGGTTTTTAACTTAGGAAAAATTTGTGGAAATTTCATGAAAATGGGTAAGTGATGTAATTGAATAATTGAATGGTGGACCATTGGTATAGGTTGATAATATGATTACATGATTAGTATGAGTGTTAAAATGAATTGAAAAGCCTTGGGGCATACCTTTGTGAGGAATCCAAATTATGATGAAAATTGAGAAGAAATGATATAAAAATGATGTAGTGGAAGTGGAATGATTGAAAATGATGTTTAATTGGATGATAGTATAGTGTGGTAAAGTGGAATGAGAAGAAAGAATGTGTGATTCATGGTGTAATTGGTAAATTAACCTATAAAAGAGATTGAAGTAAAATGGTATGGAAAAATAGCCTTTGGCCTAGGTGATTTAAATGATGATTAATTGTGTAAATGAATGGTTGACATTGGAATTGTATTGATAATCATGTTGTGGATTATCTAGGTTGCCTCTTTTGGACGCTTTGGAAGCGGGTAAGCTTGGAGCTTACGTTTGGAGCATGGACTCGGTGTTGAGGTAACCTTTGGAACTGGGGTTTAGCCCTTGTGTGCTCCACCACACCTAGTGGAAGGTTGTGGTTGGATTATGTGGTTATGACATTGTGTGATTGTGTGCTTGTATGCATATTGCTTGATTTTGTGAAAATTGTTTGGTCACTGGCCAGTTGACGTGTGTTGGTTTGGACATCCGCTGGGTTCATCCTACGGGAGAACGCCAGTTGGAATGCCATGGTGTTGACTCTGGGAGCGACATCAGGATGATCCAAGCGGGGGACGTCCGCCGGATAGGGCTCATGAGGAGTTCCGGTTGGGTATTGCCATGGAGTCTTCTCAACCATGGGAGAGGCGCCAGGACTGTCTCGGGAGTTATATGATGGAGTCCTTGAACATGAATCCATGAGTGGATGTTCTCGGGTTGTCTCCAGTTGGTGGGTGATATTGCATTGCTTGCATATTGTATGATGTTATATTTGCACATTGAGTGAGCCATGGGGTGGAGAAACCTCCAGGGCCCTTGGTTTACTGAGATATATTTATATATCTCACCCCGTGTTGTGGGGCATCATTTCAGGTTAGGTTGAGCCTGGAAGAGTGGAGCATGAGGTGCACATTGGAGGCACCATGTGATGAGCATTGGATAGGGACACATCTTGCATATGTTTATGCTTTAGACTTAGGCCATGAACTTGTGCATGTTGAAAATGCCATGCTTGTATGTTCATGACTACTTGTTAAGTCTTTCAATTTGATGTATATGTAGGACTTTAGTATATATTGTATATTTGAGTGAGCATGGGACTTGTCCATTGCCACATTCATTGTAATCGAAGCCTTGGTGAATATGTTGTAAAATGGACCATATTTGATGTAAAATGGCCATTATGTTAAGGACTTTGTATATGATACATAATTGAATGAAAATGCATGTTTGAAGGGCCTAGAGCCTAAATTAGAGTATGTTTAAGGGTTGTGTGGAGTACTAAGATGTTAGGGATGGATTACACAACCCTTCTTGGGCTTAAAATGCTGTAATCTGTCACTTTTACTGCATAGTAATCGATTACCCAAGCATGGTAATCGATTACCATGCAACAGGGGACGAAATTTGGCTACTGTCTTCACTGGTAATCGATTACTGAGGCTTGGTAATCGATTACCATGTGAGGTAATCGATTACCCAAAGTTGGTAATCGATTACCAGAACAGAGGAATTGAAAAATTGGCTACTGCCTCATTTTTGACAGGTGGTAATCGATTACCACCCACTGGTAATCGATTACCACAGTGTAAATTTTGAAAATTTGAGTTTTTCTGGACTAAAAGAAAAGGGGTTTAACTTGATGGGTAGAACTCCAAATGGTTTGTGGTTTGAAACCACACGTAGCTTATGTGAAGGGCTAGAACTTGGTAAGATATTAAAGGAATTGGATAAGTTTAAATGAGTTGAATAAAAACAAAGGTTAGTGGTGTTGTTGAGCTGAATGCTTCCGCGTATTGCATTTACAATTATAGTGTTGTTTTAATTGATTACGGAATAAGGTTATGGTTATAAAAGAATTATGGGAATATGATAAAAGAAAAAAGTTTGCCCGTAATTTAATTAATCCAATTACTGTGATTGTAACTGCGCTTAATATCATAATCAATGTTAACAATATCGGTACGTAACAGGCTGTTACAAAAAGCAAAAAGAAAAAAGAAAAAAAAATGAGAAAAAAAATAGAAAAAGAAAAAAGAAAAAAAAATGTGTGTTTATTTTTATCCTTTCATTATCTTTGTGTAGTTCTTAACCCTTGCTCTTGTAGATTTCTAGGGTGTTTAACCTTCTTTTCCCATATTTCATCTATACCTTCACCTCAGCCCCATTACAATCCCGCATAAAGCCCTCTTGATTTGTGCATGCATGTGTTAGTAGCAGTTGAGAAGTAGAATTTGAGCAAGTCTATGGTAGATTGATTTTCTTGAGTAGATTTGAGTGATACACTGATTACCTGATACACTTGAGAGAAAAATATTGAGAGCATCTTGTGTGAAACCATTTTCTGTAATTGGCATGTGCAGCAAAGATTAGCAAGTCTTGTTATTTGAGATTAGGGGATTTCAGTCCTGATTGATTTAGCTGTGAAGATTTGTGATCTTTGTGTATTTCCTGTATGCTTGGTAATTGTTAGAAAGGATTGGTTGATCTTAGTCTTCGCTTTTAATTTTAGTTTTTGCCCAGGAGTGCAAAAAGATAAGTGTGGGTGAATTTGATAACTCATATTTTATTACACTTATTTGTTACTCTTGGTTGGTAATTTTAGGTTTTATTTGAATTAAATAAAGGTATTTTGGGTTAAATTAGAATTCTAGTTTTTAATTGGGTTTAATTGATTTTCGTCATAATTTTCTAGATTTACGCTACTTCTGTATTTTGGCCATATCTCGGTCCACAGTTGTCGGATTGACTCCGTTCTTGTTGGGATTTTCAGATAACACAGAGGGCTACAATTCTTATGAAGAGCTCGAAGCCCAATTCGGACTGGAAGCTGGTCGATTTCTAACGCCAAGAAGACCATGTTTTGCTGAAGTTTTAGACTTGTAATTAAGTTTTATTTTATTATTTTTTTATTTTGTATTTTAGACGAATGGGCCGGGCCGATCTGAATTAAGCCCAGCCCACATTGATTTCTGACCTAGGTGCATATGAAGGACAAGGGAAGGAAAACAATGGAATCATTATGTAATTTTCAGAATTGGGGATCAAGACTTTTTCTCTGAAGCGTTCTTCGCGTTCTTCGCGTTCTTCATCTTCTTCTTCTTCTTTTTCTTTTTCTTTTATGCAATTTAATTTGTAATCATGTTTATCCTAGCCATGCTAGGCTAAACCCCCTTTTAATCAACTAAGGGGAAGGGATTCCATGGATCTGTTTAGAGGATCTGCGATCAATCTCTAACCAAATTTGTTTCTTTATCCTAACTCAGATCAATATCGTGCGATTGTGGATATTCGATCTGAGGTTCGCGATTGCGATTATGGGTGAAGAATGATCATCAGATTTGATGATCCGATTAACCTCAATTGGAAATAAGGATTCTGATTCAATTGAGATTAATCGTGAATTTGGTAATTCTTCTAATTCTTTAACCAGATTTGTTTCTTTTCCTAACTCAGATCGATATCGTGCGATTGTGGATATTCGATCTGAGGGTCGCGATTGCGATCATGGAAAAGGAATAATCATCAGATTTGATGATCCGATTGTTCTCAATTGAAAATAAGGATTCTGATTCAATTGAGATCAACCGTGAATTTGGTAATTTTTATCCAATGAAGGACGTCCATGGAACCCTAACCCTAGGTTGGTTAATTTTAATTACGAAGTTTTAACCCCAATTTTTATATTCTGTCTTTTATTCAACCGAAATCCAAAACCCCCCTTTTATTTTCTGTTTTCATAAGCGATTTTTACCAATTCAATTTCCTTGAGAGACGACTTAGGGTTTCCACTTTACTGCAAATTTTTGAACCCTAATTAAAAATAATTTTTAATTTGCGCGAGTTCGACAGCTCGTGTCAAGAACCATTGGTCATTGCTTCAAAATTTAGAGAAATCAATGAGTGAAGGATCTTGAGAAATGTTAGAGAAAACTCTGTTAAAGGAGAATGGGAGAAAAAAAAATTGAGAGAGAAGAAGCATGATAATATAAGAAATTATGAAAATGAATGCTACGGATGATGATAACTTCTTTCTTTCTTTTTTTCAAAATATAAATCTCATAACAATGTTATTTTGATATAGGAATAGAATATTTTTATTAACAAATAATGTTACTATCAATGTTACTATCATATATTAACTATTAATTTCCGTCCATCAACGGTTATTATTTATTGTGAATTAATAATTAATTAATGATTTTGATTTGTGAAAATAATAATCGTTGATTGACGAAAATCAACCGTTATCATTTATTGTGAATTAATAATTAATTAATGAGTTTGATTTGTTAAAATAATAACCGTCGTAATTTACTTATCTGCAATTTATATTGTTGCATATTATAATTATATATTTATGCATGGATATATATATATATATATATATATATATATATATATATATATATATATGCTATAAATGTGATAAATATCATATATGTATATACTTAAATGTTTATTTATATTTTTCATTATATTGATATGTTGTGTCTTTAATTTATATTTAAACTATCATGGTAAATTTCATACGATAGAAATTTGTATAACTTATATTTTCAAGATTTACTATAATGATATGATTGTTCATACTTTTATTGTGATGTCAAATTTAAGTAATGGTATATTATGAATTATAATTTCTTTTAAAAAAATTGTGTGACCTCTTTTGGAGGCATTCACATATTTATATCCGTCACAAAGGTAAAACCTTGAGAGAAAAAAATTGATTTCAAGTTTCATGGAAAAGTTTATATTACATTTTTGGAAAACTTTCAAAAAAAAAAGAAGAAAAAAAACTGTAAATTTTATCGGAATCACTTACCCCTCTGAAATTTGAATCATTTACTCCTAGCTTAAATTTTTTTTTATCACTTACCCCTCTAACTTAACGGGTAAGTTATAAAGAAACTTTTTTTTTTTGGTTACAGAAAGGGGCAATGCCCCCACAAAACAAAAGAACAGCAAACAAGAAGGAATGAAAAAAACAAAACAAGAAATAGCAGAAAACAAAACATCAAACACTAGCAGAAAGCCAGGAACAAGCATCATCCTGTATTTCTCCTAGCAGCCACCTTATTCAGACCCGGATCCAAAAGATATAAATGATTTAAAATTTTGAGAATGGGATAAATGTTTTAGAAGAAACTTATATGAACTTTTTTGAAGTTTTCTCTATATTTTTTTTGGGTTTATGAGTATAATGTTACATGACTCAAGAAAACTTTCCTACACACCACACAACTAATATATGGGGTCCACATGTTTTTTTTCTCTTTCATTATTTCACTTTCTCTCTCTTCTTTATTGTGAGTGTAGGAAAATTTTCTTAAATCATGCAACATTATACTCATTGAACCCTATTTTTTTAAGAGTTATATGTTAGAAAAAAAAATATATCATTAAAAATACCTTTACCCAACACTTTTAAGGTTTTATGTTGAATTGGTTCTTTATATGATATCAGAGTTTAAATGACTATAAGATCATGAGTTCGATCCTCACCTCCCATCACTTGTGGAATTGAATAAGCATAATTTAAAACAAAAATAAAATAAAATTAGGCGTATGCAACATCCACGTTTCAAGCCCAAAGAATTTTTACATAAAAGGTGTGTTAGAGAATACTAATACTATAAATCATTAAAAAGGTATTCATCCAACATTTAAAATTTTGTGATGAATTGATTCTTTATTATAAACCGCTGAAAACTGTACAAATGTGAAGTAAATAGTGTATAAGTGTTTGTAGCATTATTTATATATTTATGAAGAGGAAGAATCGTTTACAATTTTTTTTTACAAATTACACTAAGAATGACACTCTTGATTAATGTATGACCGGTAAAATTTATAAACAAACAATTTGTAAATATAACATTCCCATCTTTATATGCAAAACTTTTAATTTTTTTTTCCCTACTGAAAGATTCGAATTCTGCAATCTTCTAACTTACAAGAGATAACGAGA
>JAVKPL010009041.1:0-35876 GCA_032173675.1 Gastrolobium villosum | reverse complement strand
TTATGTTTTGTTTTTTTTTTCGCTTCAGTTACGTATTGTTCTCTAACCAGTGTACGGATCAAGAACAGCTGATGGAAATTTCTCCACTATTGCGGGCACGGGATCCATTAAACTTTCTGAGCATATTATTTTGAATTCTGTCCTTCATGTTCCTTCCCTTACTTGTAACCTCATCTCTATTAGTAAACTTACTGCTGAGTTGCATTGTGTTGCTAAGTTTTCTGCAAATACTTGTATCTTTCAGGAGCAGGACTCGGGGATGATGATTGGCAGTGCTAGAGAAAGAAGGGCTCTACTATTTGGAGGAGGATCTTTGTGAAAGGAGGATTTTTTCAAACCACACTCTATGTTTATCAGATGATTGTAATGATGTTTTGTTATGGCATCGTAGGTTAGGACACCCAAATTTTGTTTATCTTCAGAAGTTATTCCCTAACTTATTTATCAATAAAAAGCCAAGTTCCTTTCTTTGTGATTTTTGTCAACTTGCAAAGCATTCTCGTGTCACTTATTCTCCCAAGAAATATCATGAATCTTCTCCCTTTATATTAATTCATAGTGATATTTGGGGACCTGCTCGTGAAAAAAATGTTTCGGGTGCTTGTTGGTTTATTACTTTCATTGATGATCATTATAGGGTATGTTGGGTATATCTCTTAAAAGACAAGTCTGATGCTGCATCCACTTTTAAAAACTTTCATGCTATGATTCAAACTCAATTTCAGACTCCTATCAAAGTTCTGCGAACAGACAATGGCACAGAATTTTTTAATTCTGTTCTTGGAGATTACCTAAACCAACATGGAATTATTCATCAAAGTTCTTGTCCAAATACCCCTCAACAAAATGGGGTGGCTGAAAGGAAAAATAGACATCTAATTGAAGTTGCTCGAGCTCTCTTATTCACAATGCATGTCCCTAAATATCTATGGGGGGAAGCCATCTTGACAGCTTCTTATCTCATTAATCGGATGCCTTCTCGGGTACTAAATTTTCATTCTCCTTTATCTTGTCTTACTAAATCTTTTCCTTCTTTTAGTGCTTTTTCTTCTCTTCCTCCCAAAATATTTGGCTCTGTGGTCTTTGTTCACATTCCTCCACATCAAAGGTCCAAACTTGAACCTAAATCTATTAGATGTGTCTTCATAGGATATTCCCCTAATCAAAAAGGCTATAAGTGTTATTCACCTTCTCTCCGTAAGGCCTTTGTTTCCATGGATGTTACCTTTTATGAGACACAATCCTTTTTTTCCCCGACTTCTCTTCAGGGGGAGTCTACTGATATGGATGAAGATAAGCCTGGGAAACCAAATGAAGCTGTTGTCTTACCTTGGCCTTTGGAAATAGGGGGAGCAACTATACCTGAGTCTAATGATCCTCCCGGTACTTGTGATCCTCCTGGTAAATGGGGAAAATTCTACAGCAGGCGCAAAATACATCAAGAGACTCTAGACTGCCAGGATCCTGACTCGAGTCCTTGCTCTAGCAACCCACTTGAATGCTCTAGTACAGCCAACATTGATATGCCCATTGCTCTTCGGAAAGGTACTAGATCTTGCACTGCTCATCCTATTTCCCATTATATCTCATATGAGAAGTTATCTCCAGGTTTTCGTGCTTTCAATACTATGTTAGATAGTACCAGGATACCCAAAAATATCCAAGAAGCACTTGATGACCCAAAATGGAGGAACGCCGTATTAGAAGAAATGGATGCACTTATAAAAAATGAAACATGGGATTTTGTGACATTACCTAAAGGAAAGAAAACTGTTGGTTGCAAGTGGGTGTTCACAATAAAATTTAATGCAGACAACAGCATCAATAGGTATAAGACCAGATTAGTTGCTAAGGGATTTACTCAGACTCATGGGATAGATTATCAGGAGACATTTGCTCCTGTTGCCAAGCTTAACACTATCCGCGTTCTGCTATTTCTTGCCGCCAACCTTGATTGGCCATTGCAACAGTTAGATGTCAAGAATTCCTTCTTGAATGGTGATCTACATGAGGAAGTTTACATGGATCCACCTCCTGGTTTTGAAAAAGGGGATGGATCTGTGTGCAAGTTGCAGAAGTCTCTTTATGGACTTAAACAATCTCCCAGAGAATGGTTTGGGAAATTTACTCAAGATGTTAAGGGAAAAGGGTTCACCCAAGTTCAGACTGATCATACTTTATTCTTTAAACACTCTGATAAAGGAAGAATTGCTATCCTCATTGTCTATGTTGATGATATAATTGTCACTGGTAATGATACCGAGGAGATAGCCTCTTTAAAAAAATGTTTAGCTGACCAGTTTGAACTAAAAGATCTTGGATCTCTCAAATACTTCCTTGGCATGGAAGTTGCTCAAAGTAAGAAAGGAGTTTCCTTAACTCAGAAAAAATACATTCTAGATTTGTTGCAAGAAACAAGTATGCTTGGGTGCAAGCCAGCAGAGACTCCAATTGAAGCTAATATCAAAATGGGAGTTAAGGACGGGGAAGATGTCGATAAGGAGCAGTACCAGAGACTGGTGGGAAAATTAATCTATTTGTCTCACACTCGTCCTGATATTGCTTTTGCTGTGAGCATGGTTAGCCAATTCATGCATTCTCCTAAGGAAAAACACCTTAGTGCTGTTTATAGAATTCTCAAGTACCTCAAAATCACCCCTGGTCGAGGAATTCTCTTTAAAAAGGGGAACAAAAGGATGGTTGAAATTTATACAGATGCAGACTGGGCTGGTTCTGCAGTGGACCGAAGATCTACTTCAGGATATTGTACTTATGTCTGGGGAAACCTTGTGACCTGGAGAAGTAAGAAACAAACTGTTGTTGCAAGAAGTAGTGCAGAAGCGGAATTTCGGGCTTTAGCCCATGGTATTTGCGAAGGAACTTGGTTAAGAAGACTTCTGGAAGAGTTGAAGATCTCTTACTCCCTACCTATCAGATTATATTGTGATAATAAAGCTGCTATCAGCATTGCTCAAAATCCTGTCCATCATGACAGAACAAAACATGTGGAAGTCGATCGTCACTTTATTAAAGAAAAATTAGAAGACGTGTATGCTTATCATATATACCTACCAAGGAACAAACAGTAGATATTCTCACCAAAGGATTACTTAAGCCGACCTTTGAGGATTTGATCAGCAAGTTGGGAATGATCAATATATATCTCCCAACTTGAGGGGGGTGTAGAATATTCTAGAATATATTTATTTCTTCCTTGTTACCTGTTCCTTTATTTATTAGGCTCTCTTGTTATTGTAAATATGCCTCTTAGTTTTTTGTATGCCTCTTAGTTTTTTGTTCTTATTTATTAGCATTGTTTTTTGTACTCAATATAAATTGTACCTACTGGATCTTTCAAGTAATGTATCAGAAGTTTATTCAGAAAACACTTCTTCTTTTCATCATATTCTATCTGTGTCTCCTAGTAATAATATTGAGCTGTACTGGTGCAATGCTCGATCTGTCTTTTTTTTACCTTGTGAATGATTAAAGATAAGTCCTGTGGCTCAACTATTGATCAATTGAAAGCTACGTGGGAAACCAAGTTATATTTCAACATGTTTGCATGAGATTGGAATATTTTAAATTGTAAAATAATTACTTTAATAGTAATGCTATGGAGTAGGGTGACATGCATAGCATGTATTTCCCTTTTAGTAAGATCAAAGAGAATTTCCTCAGTCCTCACTACTAATTTTGAGAAAAACAATATTACAAGAGAGGGATAAAATAGGGTAAATCTACTGAACTTGATATGATGGCTTATTTATTTCTTTCATTACAGGGCCAAAGCATTTGCTGCTTCTCTATTGGTCCACTTGTACCCCGGAGTCGTATGTTTCTCCAGCCTTCCAGTTTTCTGGTATGTTATTAACAGGAACGACCCATGCTTCTTCTCCCTCTTCAGCACTAAACAACATCCTTAAAGACAAAGGTCCACTTGGTGGAGAGACAGTGGTCCAGACTGCTCCATGACTCCGATCAAGTAACTTGCATACAAAGTTCTGTGTCTGCACTCAGCAAAAGAGATTACGGTCATAACAGTACTTTTCTTTCTTAGTTTCTTTATTTATTTTTTGTGTACTTATTTCTTTATTGTACTGTGTCAACTGTCAAGTTGGTAACTGATGGAACCCAGAAATTCACAGCAGAAATAACAACAATTAACCGTAAAATAACACTTCTATTAAGAACAATACAGGAAATACAACCATGAAAATACATAAAAGATAAAGCACACACCAAAAGACCTCACTCACTCTATAGCCAAATACCTAGGCCAAAGAGATCCCAAGAGATCTTTTCCCAAAACCCCACTCCATATTCTGAATACATTGCATAATTCCTCACACTCCCACACCCCCTCCTTATATCCTATTATTTAGGAATATTCTAGACTAATTTCCCTAACAAACTAGCTAACTAACTAATTTTGCATTGCTAAACTTGGGCCCACTAATCCTAGCCCATCAATACCCCCCATTCAAAATTCACCTTGTCCTCAAGGTGAGGAAGATGATAGGGGAAGTAATTGAACATCCACCAGGGTCCCATTGCTTGAAGGACATTAATACTGTTATGCTTGAAACTGAAAAAACGTCGGATCCCATTGCCCCCTTGCTTCCATTCTGCATATATCCGACCAAGAAACAGGGTATATCTCCATATTTCCCATGCCTTGTTGTTTCCTTTTGTTGTTGGCCCATTCCAAACAAAAATTTCAAGCCACAATCACTGTTTTTCAAGCCAAAAGTTGTCTGGTCATGTAATTCAATGGTAAAACCCATTGGGTCTGACCCCCATGAGCCGCTCAGTAAGCTTAACGTTACTCCATAACCATCCACAAGGTGAATCCGTCTTCTCCGTAAGTTTTCAAAGCTCTCTTGAACTTCCGCCGCTGTCAGCCACCGGAATCGCGCGCGTCTGTCACTTCCGTCGTCGTTCTCTGCAGTCAGTCGTCGGAAACTGGCTTCTCGCCTGTCACCGTCGTTTGTGGCCCCCGACGACCCTTCTTGTTCATAACCCAGCCCCTCGTTCTTTCCGTTCAAGTCCAGCTCCTCTTGTGTTAGTCTTCTAAAACTTGTTTCCCGACGTACGTCTTGGCCACCTGCTTCTGTCGCCGTCTCGTTTGTCGAAGTCGCCGTTGCATTCGTCTCTGTTCTTCGCCCCTCCTCGCGTGCATCCCATTCTTGGCTTTTAGGGTTCGTGCCTCCCCCATTTGTAAACGATGACTGTGCTGGACCCCCATTCTGAGTTGTCTCTTGTTGGATTATTTGATTAGCTTCATGTTGGGCTGGTACCTGCGGCCCATTTTGTCCTTGTAATGCTCCCCCTAATGGCCCAATTTGAGTGTCTCTTTTGATGAGAGCTGGACAACCCAAAAACCCGGATCCGAATCTTGACCCGGTTCCCATCTTACCCACATACGACCGGTTTCTTCCCTGAATCCCCTCCTCCATCTTCTTATCGTTTTCCATGCCATTTTTCTCTTTTGCTGCCGCTTTTTTTTCCTTTTCTTCTTCTTCATCTGCTACTTCTTTTTCGTCTCTTCCACTATCTTCTTCTTCTTCCAAGTATCTTTTATCTTCTTCAGCCTCTTTTTTTTTTTTTTTCATTTTCTGCAATTTTTCCTTCTTCTTTTTGATTTGTTTCTTCTTCCTTTTTTCCTTCTTCTTTTTTGTCTGTTTTCTTTTCTTGATCTTCTTTTTTCTTCTCCAATTCTTTTTTCTGTTTCGTTTCTTTTTTTTCAACTTTTGTTTCTTTTATTTCGTTTGCTGTTTCTTTTTCATCTTTTTTTTCTGAATTTTTCGATACTTCAACTTCATCTATTATTAAGATCTCAGGTATGTACCTTCCTATGAATGCTCTATCAAAGCTCCGCCAATTTATATTGGGACTGAGCACACTCCAACATTTGTACCAGCTGAGAGCACAACCTCTCAACCCCTTCACTGCCTCTTTCAACATATCAGCTTCTGGAATTTGGTTTGCTTGAAAATGTTGTTCAAGCCCGAGCAACCATCCCCAAGCTTTCATTTCATCTTCGTCTCCGTAAAATTCTGGAATCATTGTATAGATCTGGATCTGTTGATCGATTCTTTTTTTTTATTTTTATTTTTTTGAATCTGGACCAGAAAGCACCTCCGGGATCGAAGATGCTCTGATACCAATTGATGGAACCCAGAAATTCACAGCAGAAATAACAACAATTAACCGTAAAATAACACTTCTATTAAGAACAATACAGGAAATACAACCATGAAAGTACATAAAAGATAAAGCACACACCAAAAGACCTCACTCACTCTATAGCCAAATACCTAGGCCAAAGAGATCCCAAGAGATCTTTTCCCAAAACCCCACTCCATATTCTGAATACATTGCATAATTCCTCACACTCCCGCACCCCCTCCTTATATCCTATTATTTAGGAATATTCTAGACTAATTTCCCTAACAAACTAGCTAACTAACTAATTTTGCATTGCTAAACTTGGGCCCACTAATCCTAGCCCATCAGTAACTAATACCTGTACTTCCATTTCAGTTGAATGATGAGTTGAAATATTAAGGATGTCTTATTCATATTTAGTGATTTCTATTTAAAAGTTAATTAATCGGTCAAAATTAACTAGTTTCATTACAGAAAATCAGTACAACTTATCAAAGGACAAGGAAGCAGAAAGTACTTCACAGAGCTGCACAGCAGTTATGTCTCTCCTTCCTTGTTGAAACCATATGACAAAAGCCAAGTAATGAGGGTTGTTGCTGCTCTCATCTATCTTAACTGTAATGTTTTTGTTGGGGTAGCTGCATGAAACACTGGAGATAACGAGAAAGGCCTCGGTTAAGTCTTTAATTTATTGAATACATACAATTTTACATATAACAAAAATGCTAAAATATATTGATGCAGACATGAATTCAGAAGATTCTCCTGTGTTTGGAAGAATATCTTACCGCCTGTATTCAATATCAACAACACCAAGAGCTAATAGAGAAGCAGCTGCGTCAGTGTTCTGAGCCATCCCACCAAAGGCTCGTTGGCTAAGAATGAAGTCGGTGTTACCTCCTGAGCCTTGGTCAGTTATAACTACAGTGACACCGTTGCCTGAGCAATAAGCGCTGTTGCTACACCTCACCTGGAACATAATGAGATTTAGTACTTTCAAAGCTAGAATGTTTGTTGTTAAGTTGCAAAGTGCTGTTGAAGAACTAGGTTTATGAATGTCAAAGGACCAAATGACAGAAATAACCAAAAATAAAAGAAGTTGTTTGTGTGTGTGTTTGTTTGTTAGAGTGAATCTACGCATAGGTTATGCATTAATTTGTTGGCAAAAAAATTAATTTATTGTTTTTTTAATAAAAAATTACGAATAAGTAATCGTTTTACAAAATATTACAAATCTATAGCACTCAAACACGCCCAAAATGGGGCGTGTTCGTATGGAGAGAGACACGCCCAGTGCAGGGCGTGACCAGCTGGAGGAACACGCCCAAAACAGGGCGTGACCTGCAGGAGAGAGACACGCCTCTCAGAGGGCGTGACCCACAGGGGTGACACGCCCCACAGAGGGCGTGACCCACACCCAAAACTCCCAAGAAATATCCTAGAAGTTGTTCCTCCTTGGTCGCGGACATTTGATCCCACCATGACCTCAAATTCTTGCATGTATTCCTCCATTGTACCTGTATGTCGTGACATGGTTAGCCTTTTTGTAAACATTCCCCATGCTCCTTCCTCCAAATCTCTTGATCAAAGCTGATGTGAACCTTTCTCATGATAAATTTGGTGTCTTTTTTCTCAAAAAAAAAAAAGGGGGTCCATACTGATAAAAGCTAACTGTAACTTTTTAGAGGGCTTGATTTGCTGAACCTTAGAGAATTTTTATGTCCTAGCTATCCAGCCAAAGGGATCACTGCCATCAAAAGTGGGTAGCTGGACCTTCTTATCCCAAGATGGTGATTCTTCTTTGCCACACTCAAACAAGTACCCGCTTAATTTCCTCCACTGGTTTGGCCAGATTTGATGCAATGTTATTACCTGAAGGCGGTTCATTCTTCCCTTCATTTTCGAGATTGATACCTTGTTTCTGCATCCATCGTCTTAAAAGCTGTGTCCCAAAAGTTATTTAATCTCTTCGAATACCTCTACGCCCTATTCTTGCTGGTCACTTCATTGAAATATGCTACCAAATTGTTGGGAACCCACAAGGGAGCGAAAAGATAGTGTAGAAGAGAGTATGAATGGGAATCTGATGACTGAAAAACAAACAGGGAAATGGAGAGAAATTTTCTTCCAAGGGTTTCCCCATTTACAACTGAGCCACTGATTTGTTTTCAACACTCACAAATCTTAATCCTCTCTTCTCCCCAAGTGGGTCACGCCCTCCTTGGGGTGTGTCACCCCTGGTGGGTCACGCCCTCTGATGGGCGTGTCTCTCTCCTGCAGGTCACGCCCTGTTTTGGGCGTGTTCCTCCAGCTGGTCACGCCCTGCACTGGGCGTGTCTCTCTCCATGCGAACACGCCCCATTTTGGGCGTGTTTGAGTGCTATAGATTTGTAATATTTTGTAAAACGACTACTTATTCGTAATTTTTTATTAAAAAAACAATAAATTAATTTTTTTGCCTTAATTTGTTTTGTTACTATCTTCAGAAAACATGCACGGTAAGTCTACGTTCTAGGACAATAATGTATTGATACATAACTAAAGCATCCTATAGGAACTGTCTTCATACGTAGTAATGCTAGCTTGATCAGCACTCACCTGGTAACAGGCACCACAGCCAACACCATTTCGATAAAGATTAGATGCAGCCGATACATCGCCTCCATTAATGGTAGCACCAAAGGAACCAAATCCACATGCACCAACTACAATGAATTCAAAAGGAGCATGTGAGAGAACATTTTACAAATATCAGTTCATGTTTGCATTGTTGTTATTCTTCCATCAATTTTCTTACCTTCTGTGCCATTTTGTTCAGAATTTGGGTAATATGCTGCCCGAGATTGAACAAAACAATCGGTGCATGAATTATCTGCTAAACTTTGCATGAAAAGAAAGGTGGCAAGAAGAAGAGGACACAAGATAGAGAGAGCCATGTAGGGCAGAATGGTAAAAGCAATTTAGGTGAAGGAAAGCTTAGTGGTACATGAAGGGAAGCAGATTTATCCTATTTATAGAGACTTTGGTCAATGTTATTGTTACCAACTTTGACATTCCAATCACATTTTGAATAAGAGGAATTTTGTTACCATTATCTCTCAGCTACTTGCTTACTTAGACTACAAGCTAATTGTCTTCATTTGATGTTGAAAACCACTTTCTGACCTTTCAAAATTTGTAGTTTCCCTTTCAGATATGGTTTGTTCTATTTAGCTGCTAATGATATTTTCACTGCATTTCATGTTACGGAATTGCTTTACACCACTTTCCTGTACAGAGTTTTGAGTCCAAGTAAGACCCACACTAATGGATGGTCCCCTGTGCAAATATTATGTGGTCAGCCATTCCATTATTTTTGTTTTAGTTAGCAATATCTTTCTTTCTTCTCCACTTCCTTACAGGGTGGTTGAATAATAAACTCATTTTCTTTTCTCAATATCCTGCATTATATTTCATTCTGAACTTCAAAACAGAACATGGATACGAAGCATAAGCTAAATTGTCGAGTCTTAAATAGCATTAGCCAACATTCATAGGCAAACACGTTTGATTATGAGAGTCAATTGACCTTTGCTCACCTAACAGGTAGGTTGAAACCAAATATTGAATTGTACTGAATTGAAAATATGTAGTAACCTGGCTTGGAACGTAAGGAGGAAGAGTTAGGCCCTTCTGCACTTTGGTGACCCTATCTATGTTAGGCATACTTTGTAGTCCCACTTGGCCAAAGATCAAATAGCAAGGACCTTGATCTCTGTGTGGAAGGTGCGTAGAAGATGGCCTTTATACTTTATATCCATATAAGTCATAGTTATCAAATGTAGATTGCGGTATGTCGCGGCCAACTCCGAAAAACGCTATAGCTTTATAGCGGGTTGCGGTTGCGGAAATAGTGGAATAGATATATGACAGAAATAATGACAAAAAGAAAATTTTTTAAAGGTAGAGATAGCAGAAATGACAGAGAGAGACGTAAATAGACTATAAAACCCTTAAATTTTTTCTATTACATATTTAAATTTAGGACAAAATTAACATTTTGCCTTATGACAGCAATATGGCCGCAAATGCGATCACAATGGCCGCTGCTGCATTCCGGTGCGGCGCAGCGCGGTTTCTTGCGGAGAGGCACCACAACGCCCATACGGCGCTATTGCGGCGCAATTAACTACTATGATATAACTTAGATGATGTGTTTCAAGATACATTACACGGGGACACAATGCAAAAGAAGCATACTCTCTTGGCATGATGAGAAAATGACCTTGGTCCTAGACATATTCCTCCATAGATAGCACCTTTGCTAGGTCATTTCACGAGAATAGATTATTTCGTGCCTATTTAACATGACCAGGTTACGTGCGAGACAATCTAAGTCGTACATAAACAAATTATCATTTTTTCACTCTTTATTTGTATACTTTTTCTCTTTTGTCTCTCCTCACCATTGATTTATCTATGGACAACTTAAATTGTCTCACATGAGGTCATATAACACAAGAGGATGCATTCCTAACATGTCATACTCATTACATTGTGGGGGTTCCTGTCATTATAGTGTTTTTTAGAAGCCAATATGTCTTGAAATTCATGGCAACCAGCTCCTTCTGGCTGCGGGTCCTGCTACCTAGTTTTCATAATTTATGTGCAAAAAAATTTAGCCTAGGTGACTGCATTGTTCAATATATTGACCATTCGAAACGAAAGGGATTCTTAGAAAAGCTGTACATATGCGCTGACAAAGACTGCCATGATGGAAGTCCCTTGAACCACATCAGCAATGACATGGAAACCATTTTGGGGCTCTGAACCAAACGTGCCGATTGTAATCAATTTGGGATGTGAAACAAAGAGAATAATATTCTCAACTTGTATTGAGGTCTTAGACCAACTAGAGAAATGGGTTGTTCGTATTGTCTATATCCCCCCCTTCTTTCTTTATTCTTTTTAGTGTACGAGAGTGGGATAAGAGCAAATGCAAAAAGTGGAATTGGCTATGCCTATGTATATAGTGGACCATGATGTCATCACACTTCTCCCTTGAAGGATCTAAACGAAATGCATGCATTTACTGCTAACTAACTGATGTAGAACATATACATTAGAGTTATGCTCTTCTTGTAAGGGCAGTGCTGTGAAATTGAGATTCATCTTCACCCAATCCTGAGAATCCTGCACAACAAAAAGGATGAAATAAAGGATTTTGCCACACCTTGGCAACCCTTGGGCAGTCTTTGAACATAGGGAGAACGGTCTCACCTTTATCATGGCAAATATCTGAGCTATTTCCCAATTTGGCAGTTCTGTCTCCGGTCAAAATTCTGCCATGGGCAGGTTTCCTAATGAGAAGTGTCATTCTTTCAACCCCTATCCAAGTTCAAAATAGACATGTTTAACTCGGGATGAACTCGGATTTCTTGCCTTCCAAGCTAAGAAATCACATGCTAAAGCCTCAATATTGAGAGGAAATCCAAGTTCATCCCTAATTAAACATGTCTATGCCTATAGTGTTTGAACTTGAAAAGAGCCTTAAAGAATGAAGTTCTTGTTTGGAAAGCTGCCCATGACAAAATTTTGACTAGAGAAAAAATTGCCAAATGGAGAAATAGCTCAAATAGATGTCATGTTTAACATGATAAAGTTGAGACCGTTCTCCATATATTCAAAGACTGCCTAAGGTGTAGCATTGTTGTGCAGGATTCTCAAGTTTGGGTGAAGACAAACCTCAATTTCTACAACTGTGTTGTTATAATTGGAGGAATTCCTTCTTTGGGGTGTGTTGGTATTTTTGGAGTTGGAAAAACACAGAATTCATAAGGTTAACTTCATGAGACCTGCACTTGATTATATTGTGATTGTCAAATGTCTAATGGAGATAAAAAGAGTGAATTCTACTGCTGTTATTAATTCAGGAAATTTATATGCCATTGACAAGTCCTATTCTTAGATTCGTCCTCCTCAAGATTGGCTTAAATTGAATATTGATGGGGTTATTTAATTGAATAAAGCTTCTTGTGGAAGCATCATTCGTGACACAAAAAGAGATTGGATGGGTAGTTACTCTTTGTTTTTGGGGTTATGTTCCCTTCTTCAGGCTGAACTATGGGCCATATTTCTTGGGCTAGAATTTGCTTGGGATGGGCGATACGTATCCAGTGGTTTTTCGGTTCATAGTTTCTACCTACTGTAGTCTTCCAGAGTGTGTGTACAGTCTAAATAACAAAATAAGCAGCAAAGATAGTCTATTTCACAATAACTTGATCAAATCTTCTTTTTGGCCTTTGATAAATAAGTAAAAACAAGTTTTTTTTTTTTTTTTAATATGCATATTCCACCATGGCCGAAAACAACAAATTCCACTCGAGCTCTGAATCAGACATCAGATTAAGCAGAAAAAACCAATAAACGGAACTGTTGCTGCGACAAGTCTCAAGCTCAACTCTACCATTGTCAATCTTATTTTCCCACTAATTTTCCTTCATATACACTGAGGATTCATCTCATCCTGACCAACGAACCGCATCAATCTCATCCCTTGCAGATCTATACAACTCCAGCCTCTTGGCACATTGCTGCCTCCTTTCCGTCAATACAGAATCTTCATCCAGCAACTGTGCAAGTTGCCTTCCCTGAGAAATAAACAGCAAAAATTAGTCCAGAAAATGAAGCTAATTTCCATCTGTCCCCTCCTCTTTTTTTGTGCTATCATATTCCAATTATCGGTGGAGACTGAGTTTTCACGTTGCATCCCCCGGGTAGCTTAGAATTACATTTATCTTCGTATATTAAGTATGGGTTTTATTTTTCTTATGTTGCATGAGACAAGTTGTCTCATGCAACACACAAAAATGGGTGGGACCCTCTTTTTATTTTTTCTCTCTTCCTTTTTAGCGGGTCCCACCCACTTTTTGTGTGTTGCATGAGAGAATTCAACGTATATCTTTTCCAACTTTGTAGTGCCCAATTATATCTTGATTAATGTGAATACAATATGATATGGGGGCAGGTGATTCATGATTTTATGCATTATACCTCTTTTCTGACCAGTTGTGTGTAAAAGTGGTCTAGTAAAGATCGCTTAGACTCCCTCACTTGACAATGAACCACAGCCTTTGGAATGGTATTCCTCAAGGTTTGTGACACCATCCCGACATAAGATAAAACATTTGAACAGATCCTCTGAAAGTGTCCCTCGGCATACCGGTCTGCAGAGGAGGGAGCTGGATTACCTCCCTTATCGACTACCTGTGGGAGTTTACGGAAGAAATCAACGGTGATATAAGAAGATTCCATTTCCACCAGTCGTAACGTCGTCTTCTTACTGTCTTCACGGAATCTCTCTAATGCCTCATTAGCAGCTGCTGCTATTTCAGCTTGAAGAGTTGGAAAGCGCTTCAATTCCTGCAACCATTGTCAAAATCAACAAAAAAGAATACTTCATCTTGAGAGTAAAACCATAACTGAGGGAAAACCAAAAAGCCCTTTTCAACTCAAACCTGCGTTTCTGCAATTGACTTTCTCACGAGTTCCTTCAGTACGAAATGAACCTGCCACAGTCCGTTTAGGAAATTTCAGTAGCTTGAGAAGTAATCAGGATTAAAATTGGTCCCAAAGACAGCATAAAACAAGGTCAGTCATAAAAAATAATTAGAAAAACTAATTTGCAGTTGAACTGAACTGGTTCAAACTACTACTTAAAGCAGAAACGCTTACAGCATCCACAGAAGCTTCCGCAGGACCTTTGAAAAAATTTAGTGAGCTCTCTAGGAGGCGTCGGTAACCTTGCTCTGGAGCGATTAGATGAGGTTGGTACCCATCTGCCTCTGAAATCACTTTTCTCACATTTTGCAACGACAAATGACGGTCCAGTGGAAGCTTGCTCAGTGCAGCAGGAAGCTGGTAATCAAAAACTACATAAATTCGGTCGCCACCTGGTCGCCTAATAGGGGAAATACAAGAAATGTAAAAAGGTCAAGGCATATCAACATAAGGTTTTATAAGAGTTATGGTGTACGAGAAGTGATTCTGTAATGTTATAGAGATTCGTTTTACGTGTCGAAGTTTTTTTTTTTTTTGCTGCGGGCCCCATAAAATGTTGTGTGTATAGAAATTTTTTTATGATCATGTTAAATAATAGATGATAAACCCATCAAGATATTATGATTGTATCTCATAAATTGATTTTCTTTTCTTGTTTTTTATGTTAATGATTTATTTCCTTATTTTAATAGTTTTTTTATTTAGTATAAATAAGATTTAATGTTTTATCTTTTATATCACATTTTATCGTATCAATCTATAATATTGTTTGTCTATTATTCTTTGTATCTCCATTCTCTATTTATACCTAAATCTTTATAACCTTCCATTATGTCCAGTTTTTCAAACTAGATGCCTACGCTCTCAAACGTCAAAGTTGGTTGATTTATCATCTGTAATCCCCGCAGTTTGTTAAGACAGATTAATGCTGACGAACATGAAGGACTAGCAAAGCCAATGTTTCAAATTACCACTTAAATAAGTTATATCCCTATTATTCCCCTATAGTTACTATAATTTCTTGAAGTCATCCGCCCAACCCTCCAATATTTCGTTCAGTTTGTTGTAATAGCCATAGTTTCCTGTCGTGTTAAAATAACTACTTGTTTTTGCAGCAAATAATAATTCATGACATTGATATAATGAAGTCAAATTGATGAATGAAAAAAAAATGAATGAATAACAATACACAATCACACCCAAATAATAATAAATAAAAAAACTAAAACGAACATGTGGTTGTATTTTCAACTGTTTATCAATAAAGAATATCCAATTAAAAAGGATTTCTTACCCTCCGTCTAAATGCTCCTTAAACACCCGGTCAAAGGCACGGCATAGTTCTAGAATAGTGTACAGCTGCGCCTGATAAAATGAGAGGAAATTTGATAAAATATCCTAACGGGGATCATTTCAACTTATATTCGTAGTAGATAGCAAGAGATACTCCTCACCCCAGCATCTACAGCAACTGGTCTACCAAGGTGTGCCAACTCTGCTTGAAGCTCATCAACGTTTCTATTAATTAAAGATGCAATCCTTGGAATCCGAGCTCTTATTACAGACTCTAAATGCTGAAACCAAATCAGTTCTATATGTAAACAAGTAACTCGGTGGAGAGTTGCAAGAAGAAAAAAAAAAGCACAAAACACGCCCATCCAACACTCTTAACTGCAGAATAGTAGGATAAACAGAAACCTTTGAGAGAAGCCTAGCTAGATATTCCGAGCCCATTTTGCTGGCCAAGTGTGCGTAATCAGGACTGTTGGCAAAAAATTCACGCTCCCTTTGCCGAGCAGCAATTATATCCACATTCCTATTAATATCTGCCTGAGAACGGTTTACAATTCCCACCCAAGGGTTTCGAAGTGGACATGATCTTCCCTCAAGGACCTACAACATTATCAAAATGGGAACATTATGGCCAAAGTACGAAAAATATTCTGTATCCGTGTCAGTTAAGAGTAACAGAAAATCTAGACTAAGTTTTATCACCGAGCCAAATATATAATCTCATGAAAGTTAATATTCTTACATCCAAAGCATTTGTTCCTTTGTCCATCAAATCAAGCTTTGTCAACACTCCAAATGTTCTTTCACCTAAACGAAAAACATTTTGAACGCATTATCAAGGAAAACCATAATAGCATAATAAGATTAAGAATATAATGCATACGATTTGTATGGTTGAAGCATAATTGTAAACAAAATGCTGCAAGCATACCTGCAGGGTCAACTTGTCTGGAAACCTTGATGGCATCTGATGTTGCTATGTCTTGATTTGCAGGAGTAATGGCCAAAATTAAGCAATTAGGCTGCAGTGCAAAAAAGATATAAGTAACGAATAGATTCATAAAAAGAGTTAAAAGTGCGATTAACTGAAGCAATAGTAAATCAATCATGACATCAAATGTCGTAAAATGGTAACTTAATTGAAATGTGTAACTTCAAATTATTATTATTATTTTGCCACTGGTTCAAGAGCATTATATCATGTAAAGAACCAATTCAAACTCGAAAGCTTAAGCTATTAGATGATGGCCTTTTTAATGGTTTATATTATTCTCCAACACACCCCCTCACGCAAAAGCCATTTGGACTTGAAACGTGGACATTACACAAGCCTTTTTTGGTTTACCTTGTGCTTACTTAATTCCATTAGAAATTGAAAAGTTGTGACAATCGAACTCGTAACCTTGTGGTCACTAAAGATCTGATATCATGTAAAAATTCAATTCAACCCAAAAGCTTAAGCCATTAGGTGATGGACTTTTCAAATTTTTATTATTATTTTGCCATTGGTTCAAGAGCATTATGTCAAAATGGAGAAGGTTAAAAAGCCCCAAGATTCAGAATTCGGAATATGACCAATTATCGTCGGTTCATCACTCGCTGGTATTGGTGAAGTGATAAAAATCAAGACAGCGAACTTATTATCTCACCTTCCAAAGTGGTGGCAACTACTTTTAGAGGCCATCAAATAGCAAGTAAATGCAAGATAAGAAATATTAAAGAAACGCATGTCTGTAAAATCTACTTGATGAAAGTCTAAAACCCTTATCATTGTACTTGTTAGGTCCGAGGTAGACCGTATTGCTATACCAGATGGTATGCGCTCAGAGATAAAGTATATGCCTGATATACTGGGCTTAAATGCCGAGGTCCCAATCACTGCGCACAAGCAATAGGCTTTACAACCAAGGGGTGGTGTGTGCACAATGAGTGGAATAAGCTAGGTGATTCAGAGGTGTGTACCTGGGATGTCTGAGCTCTTATTTATAGGGCTACCTGGCTAGGTTGCTGAGCTCCCACAGTTGAGATTCGGTCCGACTTAGTCGGCCTCAACTAGTTTGTTCCATCTGTTGAGATTTGGCAGTATCTCTTAACGAGATATCCTAGGGCGGCGGTTTTCAGAGACTTATCCGTAACAGTTGCCCCCCAGCTCGGGATCCCGTAAGTCGGAATGCCGAGATGATCTCTTGATTAATTGGTCATCCTTGACCTTGCCATTACTTGAACTTATTCCCCACGTGTCAACTATGTCGGAGGTCGTGACTCCATTTGAATCTTCTTGTTATGATTTTTGATCAAATTGGTGAGGTCAGCAGATTTTGAATGTCGGAACTTATTGACATGACATTTCAATTTTCCGACCTTTCGTTTCATTACAATTTTCTGACCTTTCGTTTCATTCCTGCAGTGACGGTTATAACGGGACACGTGCACTCCATTTATTGGCAGTTCGCGCATTGGGCAGGGGGTACTACACTGAGCCTAGTATAGGCCATGATTGAGAGCATTGAATGTGGGCAGGAATCTGGTCAGTGCAGCAAGGCGGCCTGTAAGTTGCTGGACCTCCCTTTTATTTTCTGGCTGTTTCATTTCCAATACCGCCCTGCATTTGTCGGGATTTCCTTCTATTCCTCAATTTGTAAGCATGAACCCTAGGAATTTTCCTGCTGGTACTCCAAATGCACATTTGGCTGGGTTCAGCCTGATCTTCCGAGCTCTTAGCTGTTCGAAAGTTTCTCCGAGGTCAGTGATATGTGCTGAAGTGCTTATCGACTTGATGATCATATCGTCAATGTAGACCTCCAGATTTCTTCCGATCTGAGTCTGGAAGACTCGGTTCATCATTCTTTGATAAGTGGCCCCAGCGTTTTTGAGGCCAAAGGGCATAACATTATAACAAAAATTTCCTTTTTCCGAAATGAAAGTTGTCTTCTCGTGGTCATCTGGATGAAGGGGAATTTGATTATATCCCGAGTATGCATCCATAAATGAAAGTAACTGGAAGCCAGATGAGTTATCAACTAGCTGGTCAATATTAGGCAATGGATATGAATCCTTTGGGCAGACCTTGTTTAGGTCTGTATAATCAACACAAATTCTCCATTTTCCACTTGGTTTTTTAACCATTACTACATTTGACAGCCAAGTGGTGTACTGTATTTCACGAATAAATCCGGCCTCCAGGAGTTCGTCCACATGCTCGCTTAGAGCTTGTCGTCTGTCCACCCCAATCTTCCTTTTCTTTTGGGATACCGGCTTTGCTCCCGGATACATTGAGAGCTTGTGGCAACAAAAGGCTGGATCAATTCCAGGAATTTCCGAGGCCTTCCAAGCAAATACGTCAGAATTTGTCTTTAGGAATGATACGAGTTCGTTTTGAAACTCTAGCTCCAAAGACTTTCCGACCTTTGTATAGCCCCGGCCATCACCGCGGATCTCGACTTCTTGTAATTCGCCCTCAGGTTGCGGTCGAGGCGATTGTAGCTCCTCTCTCATGTCGAGCTCGACTAAGTTGACCTCTCTGTCGGTCGTCCTGAAAGCCCGGTCTCTTGATCCTTCCCCCTTATCCGGGGAGGGGATGCTGGGTCACCGTGATGGGCTCGAATAGTCTCATAGTAACATTCCCTTGATTCTCTTTGATCTCCAGGAATTGTGATGATTTCGTTATTTGGCCCTGGCATCTTCATGAGTTGGTGCTTAGTAGGTATCATCATGTCCCAGTCGTGAATGGTAGGACGACCAATGATTACGTTATAAGAAGAGGAAGTGTCTACTACCACGAAACGAACTCTCTCAGTACGGAAGGAATCCTTCGTGCCAAGAGTTAGTTTGAGGTCGATATAACCTTTCGGAGGGGATGGTGCTCCATTAAACCCCAGTAGCTCGGTAACACATGGTTTCAGGTCCTTCTCATCCAAATTCATTCTCTGGAAAGCATCCCAGAGAATTATATCCGCACAGCTTCCGTGGTCGAGGAAAATTCTCCTGACTCGGCAGTTGACTAGCACTCCAGTGACCACCAATCCATCAGTATGTCCTGGCACGACCCTTGCCAGCTCTGCTCTGGTGAAGTATATCGGAGGGGGTTCAGGTTCGTCGAGCTTTGCTTTAAAAGTTGGCCGGTCTCTAATGGACATGACCTCCTTCAAGTATTTCCTTCGGGCGTTCGCCGAGTCTCCTCCGCCACCCAATCCCCCGCTAATCACATTGCATTCAAACTCTGCTTCGGGAAAAATCTCCGCTCTGTCGTCGACTTCCTTACCTTTGGCATTGCGGTCTTGTCTCTGGTCTCTTTTGTCTCCACGCCTCGGACTTCGGCTTCAGCTTCGGCTTCGGCTTTTTTGTCTGGGCTTGTTGTTTTTCTTCCCCTGCGTACGAATTATGTACTGTTTCAATTCCCTTCTCTGACGTGTTTTTCAATTGCGTCTCGAAGGTCCCAGCAGTCGTCCGTGATGTGGCCATTTTGGTCATGGAATGCACAATATTTGCTCTTGTCGAGTCCGCTCTTTGCTTTGAGGGGACGAGGTCGGTCGACGTTTCGCATCTCGGTTTGAGCTACTTCTCTCCAGATCCTAGATCTGGGCACGTTTAGTGGGGTGTAGTCTTCAAACTTCATTCTGGGAGAGCGATCTTCCGTCTTCTTCTCGCGAGCGTCATTTCCTTTTTTGGACCCCTTGTGATCCCGATCTCTACCGTTCTTCTTATTTGGACTCCTTCTTGACGGGATCCGCCCACGAGACTCGACGTAAACTTGCTGCATATCCTCCACATCGATGTATTTGTCCGACCTACGTCGGAACTCTTCGAGGTCATTGACCGGGTTCTTGTAGATCGACCTAGCAAGTGGGGAGTCACCATCTAATCCCGAAATGATTAGGTGGAGGTGCACGGCTTCGGTGAGACCGCGGACCTTCAATGCTGCATCTTTGAATCGATCAAGGTATTTTCTTAATGATTCATTATCTTTCTGACGAATTCTTCCTAGCGCATATGCCGGCATGGGATGCACTTTGCTAGTTGCGAAGTTGAGGCGGAAAGTCCGCGCTAAATCTTCAAACGAGTCAATTGAATTTTTGGGCAGCCTGGTGATCCAGGTCATTGCCTGTCCTGTTAGGGTTGTTGCGAAAATTCTGGCCTTGATGGGTCCCGTGATCCCATTAAACAGCATTTCAGTTTTGAAAGCCTCCAAGTGGGCTTCCGGGTCTTGACTCCCATCATATGGAGGTATTCTGGTGCTTTTGAATCTCGGGGGGATGGCCAGGTTCATTAGTCTTTCCGTGAATGGGCTATCATTAGCTTCATCGTCGTTCAGATAATTTTGGTTGTTGGCATTGTTCTGCCCTCCTACCTCTTGCTGATTGCCGAGGTGAAGAGCCAGAGTTTCCAGGACATTGACTTCGGCAGCGGGGGCGTTATGGAGTTGGGTACCTCCGTTGCCTGCATTAGCGTTTCCGCCGGTATTTTGGTGCTGGTTTCCCCCGTCCTGGGCTTGTGATCCGCTTCCGGTTCCGCCTTGAGCGGTCCGGTTTCGTAATTCAGCTTCAAGCGTTGCCATTCTTTCAGCATCTAATCGTTGTTGGGTTAGGAATCTGTTTTCCATTTCCTACATCCGCTGGAGGATTGCTCCCATCGCCATTGAGGTAACATTTGGTGGCTCAGATGGGCGGGTTGCAATTGTGTTTCCGATTGGTGGTCTAGGAGTCGGCCCCTGTAATCCGACCTCTTCGACCTGTACGTCCACCAGAACCGGGCTAGCGGAAGCCTGGAGCTGTTCCAAACCAGATATTTGGGAAGGCCCCTGAGCATTGCCCGACGTGGATCGTGTGTTGGTCATGGTGTTATGGGAATCGAATTTTACCGAGTTCCCACAGACGGCGCCAATGTTAGGTCCGAGGTAGACCGTATTGCTATACCAGATGGTATGCGCTCAGAGATAAAGTATATGCCTGATATACTGGGCTTAAATGCCGAGGTCCCAATCACTGCGCACAAGCAATAGGCTTTACAACCAAGGGGTGGTGTGTGCACAATGAGTGGAATAAGCTAGGCGATTCAGAGGTGTGTACCTGGGATGTCTGAGCTCTTATTTATAGGGCTACCTGGCTAGGTTGCTGAGCTCCCACAGTTGAGATTCGGTCCGACTTAGTCGGCCTCAACTAGTTTGTTCCATCTGTTGAGATTTGGCAGTATCTCTTAACGAGATATCCTAGGGCGGCGGTTTTTAGAGACTTATCCGTAACAGTACTAAAAAAAAAAAAAAAAAAACCTTACCATTTTTTGTTTTTGTGATTTGACTCCCGAAAAGGAAAATTAAATTGTATAGGCTAGAGTCTGTCAAATTGTCAACTACCTTCTTCATTTCTGTTTAAACTTCAAAAAATTGGTAATTTTTAGCTTATCTGTGCTACTGGTTAAAAAAAAATGTTTTAACGAATAAATTACTAAAAAGTAGAAAATACGAGTAAGAGGTCGACCTCGGCCTTCCCCATTACTTTGGAATGACCTTTTCTGTTCTCTTTTCAATCATAGTAAACACACAACATCAGACTTTTCAAAAAAAAAACCAAGAGGGAATTCTTTTCTGTAGCAATGTAGATAAAAATACGAGTTTTAACTACCTTCTCAACATATGAGTGAATCATGCTTTCAATATCTTGAACAATACTTTCTGGCTGTCCCTCTGACAAATTAAAAATATTTAGCTTAATAAATAAAAAATATCAAAAAAGGAAATTGATAATCCATGTTCATTTGAGAAAAGAGAATGAAAAGAAAGCGTACCTACAGCAACCTTTGTCAAACCAGGCAGATCTATCAGTGTTAGATTGACAACTACCAACAAAAAAGGATAACGATCAGGTGAACTTGAATTTCACAAAACAAAATGAAAAATCCACAATTCATCTAAACCAAGGGATACATGGAACCTGAATGAAATGTAAAATCTAAATTATTTACCATTTGGGGAATAGATGCTGAGATGAATAGGAACAGGAGATATCTGTTTTGATTTGCCGGTCATTCTATTAGTTTCATCTTCAATTTCCTTTCGAACCATAGCTACAAAAGATAGCAAAAGATCGAACAACAAATTGAAAATAGTTATTCTAGAAAAGAAAGAAAAATAATCAAAAAAATATAGATTAGAAAATATGAATTGCTTAACTATTCGAGAAAACATCCTAAGAAAATAGTGGGTGTAAACCATATATTAAAAGATTTTCGCCAGTGTCAACTCGCATAACAATTACCAAAAAAGAAATAACACTAGCAGCTAATATTGTTATATCACTTTGAGACAACCTAGGAAATACGTGCACTGCAATCAAAATGCACAAGGATAATCTTCGTAAAATATCCTAACTGTCAAAAACACTATTACTCATGCCATCACTATACTCCAGAAAACATCGGATGAGCTTTTAAGTCGTTGACCAGGTATTACCATGGGGAAACTGCATAAATATGGTGTTGGGAATTCTAAGTAAGTGATAAAAAATCTCATATCAAGAAGAAATAGGCTAAGCATAAAACATATAAGTGAAAGGACTCATAAATCTAAAGCCTTAAGGTTAGAGACTTGTGTAGTTTGTATAAGATCATAGGTTTAAATTTCATTGCCACTATTGCATAAAAAAAAAATTACACAATTTGAAAGGGAAAAAGGAAATAAAAAGCAATGCATGCAGTGTATGTAGTGTAGTCAAACTCTAGTTTCCACAATCGTCAAACGGAGATTCAAAATCAAATAGTGCATTGCAAAAGAAGACATACAGAAATCCGTAAACGGTTTCTTTGGTAAGTGCAGAAATTCAGCATACTCCTGTAGCCCCTCTTCGGTTTTGTGCAGCTGCAGTACCAAAGGCCTCCGCGTCACAATCCCTAAACACAATCAAAATGCAATAACATACAAGCATCGTTCACCAGAAAAAAAAAGATAGTGCGGTAAATAAATTTCACTGGATTTTTTTTTCCTTCACTATTCAAAATATCCTTCAATTTTCTTCTTCAACCACACCAAACAAGAGCTAAAAAAAAAAAAAAATCAAAGCAACGGTTGAAGCAATGAAAGTAACCAACCAGATCCCCTGGGAAGAAAATCACGGCCAACAATGCTCTCTAACACCGAAGACTTTCCAGAACTCTGCATTCCGCACAAATAACAAGCACATATAGTGAGAAGAGAGCGCAACAGAACAATCTAAAAGGTGAATCGACTTAAAGCGGAAGAAAACAAAGGAATGGAGAAAAAAAAAAGAGGAACGAACCTGGCCGCCGACGACGGCGACGGAGGGAAGGGCTTCCCAGAGAGTAGGCAAAGCAGCATCGCCGCCATGGTCGCCGAGGACCGTACAGGCTCGCTGGATTCGATTGACGAGGGCGATCAAGTTCTCCATGGTAGCCATTGGTTCGGGTTCGGGTTCGGAGGAAGAGGAAGCTGTGAAAGAGATGAAGAAGAATAGTAGAAAGAGTAGGAGGAGGAAGAGAAAAATCAGGGAAGCTATCTTGGTTAGTTCTGTGTTTTTGTTTTCTGTTACGTTACTCACGCTTTTCTTTCTCAGTGAATTTTTTAAATTTTGTTTGGTTCTGTTTGCTTAGAGAGAGAGAGAGAGAGAGAGAGAGAGAGAGAGAGAGAGAGAGAGAGTGGAGAAAGTGTTTGGATGATGGGGCCACGTAAGTGTTTGGATGGTGGACCCTCTTTGCTTTGGAACTGAACTGCTTCTGCTTTCCCGTTTCAACATTTAGTCAATTCATTTTCTGTGTTTATTATGAGTTGTATAAGAGTTATGTGATGGGAAAAGTGAATGTGTTATGTTATAGAGATTCATTTTAAGTGTCGGAGTTTTTTTTTGCTGCTGGTCCCACAAGATATTGTGTGTGTAGGAAATTTTTTGTCATCATGTTAAATGATAGATGATAAACCTTTTTATTATTTGACCGTTTTGGGATATTTGAAGTTGTGAGCTTTTGAACGTGCTTCTGGCGGGATATTTTCATCTTTTTAAAAAAAAATATATGTATCAAAGTTTTTTCTAATTTTAATAAAAGTATTGATTTTTTGCATTTTGATCTAATGTTTAAGAAGTATATATACTAATACTATGAACTGCTTATACTATAAAGTACTTAATCTTCTTATTATTTTGGAAGATAAGGATGGTTGTTAACTTTAAAAATAGGGTTTTATAATTCTCATGTTGAAGGAGAATTAAAATTTTGTGTTGTAGAGACAAAAAGCATGTGGGACCCATATGTTAGAAAAAATTATATGTAGGACCCATGTCAGCACGAAAATCGAAGGGTGTGTAGTAAAATTTGAATTCTCATGTTGAATGAGAATTATAAAACCATTAAAAATATGTGGTGATATTTGCTACTTCTTTTAACGTCTTTTTTTATTATTTAAGAATGTATCTAATGATGTATGTTTAGTCTTGATTAATTTTTTAAGATAAATTAATTCTTTTTAATTAATAATAAAAATTTGAGTAAAGTACCTTTTGGGTCCTTAATAAAAATCACAGGGCCCATTTTAATTCATTAGATAAAAAATCGATTTGTGGTCTTTCTGAAATTTAAAATAGACTCACTTAGTCAAAATCATAATCCTCTAAAATTCAAAGAAGACTCACGTTAGTCCCTCAAAAGGACTAATATGGGTCTATTTTGAATTTCATAGACCATGAATTGACTTTTTTTTTTCTAAGAGATTAAATTAGATCTCATGATATTTATAGATGACCAAAAAGATATTTTACTCTAAGTTTTAATGATAAGCTATTTTAAATATAAAATAAGTTAATTCAAGTATAAGTTATTAAATTATTTAAAAGTATTTTTTTAAAAAAGAATGAGGGCAAGCCCTCAAGGATAGCTCAGTTAGCAACTTAGCTCCTAAGGATTTGATTGTATTAAGGGTTCAAACATTGAACAAAGTAAATTCTTGAAAAATCTTTGGGGGCACTCCATGTAGCATCCCGAGTGCTGACGAGGGCGGAGAGTGATCGTCGGTGCAAAGAGGCAATAGGAGGGGCTCCTGACAGGCTTCCACAGGGGGTTACATACATGGATGAATCGAATCGACACCGGAAAGAGGAATAAATCTTTGATACTACTGTTGTACCAAAGATTCAGTGCATCCCACCAACGAAAAAAGAGAATAATGCATTGAAGGCTAATTCTGTTATATGAAAAATTTTAACATGTTCCAGACCCACCATTTATTCAGTGGTCCATTTTCTATAAATAAAAATTTTCTTTTATTTCTACCCTTTTCTTTTTGATTTACCGTCCCTCTTTTTTTTTTCTATTTTTGGGAGGGACCACCATGGTCCCGCCACACAAAAAAATCTTCTCATATAATAGAGAATAAGTTGAAAGAGGGAGATATAGAAGTCCATAGGAATTCATTAAGTCATTCCCTGTCATAAGTAAGCCAAAAGCTAGGTAGAGGGAAACTAAGGTGGGAAATTTTGGTTTGGTTTTTGAGGAATCATTAATGATGATACTATTAAATTTTTCATGTGGTGGGAAGTAATAAAGAAATGGTAGTAGTATAGGGAATCCAGCTGATTGAACAAATGTTACCATCCATTAGCTATTACCACCTTTGTCATAGTATAACCTTCCCAAAAGAGTGGACGCAGATTGGCCTGTAAGAAGAAAGATTGTGTACAAGGATACACGAAACCACCGTTTGTATTCTTTGATGTTGAGGTTGCTGAGCAATTGTGTTTCTGTGTATGTTGTGCCACTTTCTGTCATCTATGAGGAATACTCGTAGGGGGCGTTTGGTACATGAGAAATTTTTATTTGTCAGGAAATCTCAATTTTCAAAAATTATGATGATTTTTACATTCAGTTTACGATAATATCCTTAAATTAAAATTTTAGAAAAATTTAATTTGTCGGAAATCTTAGAGAATGCTGCGTACCAAACACTCCGTACAAGAAACTGAAATTAGTTCTATGACTTTCTTTATGATATAATTTAGAACAAATTCAAAGTTGAGAGGGATGCCAGAGAAGAGGTTCCCCAAATCCTTATATTAATTAATAGACTCTAGGTTCCTGAAATACCTTTACTAAATAATAGAATTAAGCTGAATTGAGTTCTTAAATTTTTGTTTATTTATGCCAATAAAATCTTTCTTTGTCAGGGTTTGAACTTGATAGTCTCTCTTCAACTCCTTATTAATTTTTGGTTTTATAATAATTACTAAAATATTTATTGAATATTTTTTAAAAAAAAGTCGAATAAATACAATCAAACAACCAATAAAATAGGCAGAAAGTTATCATTTATTGTGCAGTTTATTCTTTAGCGTATTTTATAGTGATTTTTTTTTTTTTGAAATATTTCAATCGATTCATTGCTTAGCAACTAATCCGATTCGGGACGAGTCCAGAATTAAGGCTTTAAATTCCTCCCAAAGATGATATTGGAGAGATTCGAACACATACCCTTATCTCACCTGCTTAACTCCCATGCGTCGATTGAACTACCACCATTTGGTTATTTTATAGTGATTTTCACCCATGGTTTTGTACGTGAGTATGTGTGTCAAAAGTGAGGAAAGTATTTTGGAGTAGTGAAAAGTGGTTATTTTAAAAGAGGTGGAGATATTTTATAATAAAAAAAAGGGGCAACTCTAAGTACCCTAATTTTTTATTTAAAGAAATTTTTTATTATTTCACTTTTTGCTAGCAAGAGTCTCCAATTCCATTGCTTAAATAAATATTAAAGAAAAAATTATATTTATAAATTTTTTATTTACAAACTTTTACAAATAACATTATATTTTATCGGTAAGATATTTTTGACTGCAGTCTTAATAGTAAGACATAGTATAATTTGTAAGTTTATTAAAAAAAAATTATCAATATAACCATTAATCTTAATATTAAATTAATAAAATTATGTAAATCTTAATAGATATTACCTTTAAGAAGAAAGGAGAGGACGATGTCATCATAGTAACAAAAAGTTAAAAAAATAAAAAAAAATAAATAAACTGATGAGGACAAAAAGAAAAAAGAGGTGACGGACCTTTGTGCATGTAATCTTTTTACCTTCTCTTGAGTTCACCGTACATATCATCTTCTTCTTGGATCGCTTTGTGCATGCAAGAAGTACTTCTTTTTCATTTCTCCTACGTACCTAGACCGAGGAAAAAGCTTCCACCATCACAAAAGCTTCGGAACCGTCAATGCCTTCTTTTTCTTTTCTTTTGATCCTCCTCTCACACATGTTCGTTGAAGCACCTAATTAATCAAGTGAAGGTACCTAATAGAGTGCTAGCTCACCCACAAGAAGAGTCTCGCCATGTAGAAAGAAGGAGAATTAATTAATTGATCATAGGTATCGTATGCTGTCCTAGTTCTCTTAATTTGGATGTGTGTGACTATTTTTAATGGGATTAAAGGCTGTTTGCAAGACTATTTTGGTAGTGTGATCATCTCCAAGTGATGATGTTGATGTATTTTGAAAACGGAGAGTGTGTATGTTGTTTTTGGTCACGATAAAAGCATTCACCAAGTTCAAGTTTAAACCCATGTAGCTTTTCCTTTTATTTTCATATTAAAAATAAAAAGAACAAAAAAAGAACAAATGTCAGGTTAGTGAGTTGAAAGGATGTTGATCAGATTAGGAAACTAGGATAAAGAACGGACAAGTTAGGTAGAGTTAAAAAGGCTGGATGTTCTCTTTTAAAAAGTGATAACGAATGGAAAAGTTAAATAACATTACAAAAGTTATGTGGTACTAGAAGGTGTACGTATACGTTTTTTTAGTTTGCTTTAAAATATGCTTTGTTTACATATTTTATTTTTTTTAAAAATGAAAAAAAAAATTATGCTTTGTTTATGTTATCACGCTGATGTGTTGTTTACATGTTAATCAAAATCGCTGTTCTTAATCCGTTTCATCGTAAATTTGGTCCACATTAATTTGTCCTTAGCTTTATTAAAAAGAAACTGATTTAAAGTAAGGAAGGGCCGTTTATTTTAATTTTTAATTTTTTTGTTCAGATTTAACTTGTTATTGTCTCGTTAAATAAATTGTTTGTTTTGAAGAGTGTCATGTGTTAGCGTATTTTTTTATAAAAAAAAATGTTAGAAGATTCACTTTATGTATAGTGTTTAGATTTTTTATTTTTTATTTTTGATAAACATGTTTAGATTTAACTTGTTGGTAGGATAATTAAAATTGAGTTTCCACATAAAATCAAAATGAGGTGACAGAAATGTAAATCATAAAAATGATACCAAAGGTAAAAGTTTTACTACTTAAAGTTAAGATACAAAATTTTATATATATATATATATATATGCATATAAAAAAATTACATAAGTTACTATTAAAAATGGGTTTAATGTTTGTCATTTTAAATGACATAACTTTGTGTCATTTTTAATGAAATTACATCGTTTTGGTGTGTTTCGTCATTTTTCTAATTTATAAAAGGGGAAGGATATTGTAACAACCAAGTTTGTGTTACTACCATGTTACTACCAGTTAAAATCTCACCGTTAGATCGCTTATGTTGATCCAACGGTTATATTTATTTCCATCTTTGTATGGTAATGATTCCCCAAATTTAATATTCTATATTTATTTTCACTTTTGTATGGTTATGATTTCCCATATTTAATGCTTTCACTTTAAATTTGGGAAATCATGACCATACAAAGATAGAAATAAATATAACCGTTAGATCAACATAAGCGATCTAACGGTGAGATTGACTGGTAGTAACATGGTAGTAACACAAACTTGGTTGTTACAATATCCTTCCCCTAAATAAAATTAGAAATAAAAAGAAAATAGAGGAGAGAGAATGTAAAACTACACCAAAATGACGTAATTTCATTAAAAATGACACAAAGTTGTGTCATTTAAAATGACAAACATTTTTCCCATTAAAAATTTAATAAATAACTTCATATTTAAAAGATATGAGTCACATAACTATATAAGACATAAGTTCAAAAACACAAAAAGAGAGAATTAAGTTTAAAAAAATGAAAAATAGGATTATTTCTTTTTTAAATTGAATTTAAGTAAAAACGTAAAAATTTACGTTTTTACCCGTTTTTACTAAGGATTTTTTTGTTGTTGTGAAAAATAAGGATTGTTTTTACTTGTATTTACACACGTTTTTACACTACGTTCATATTATTTTAACGTTGTTACATTAGTTTTTGACTAAAATATTTTGTTTGATTTATGGAGTGTAGTGTAAAAAAAAAAGGAGTGGTAAAATTTGGCAAAAAATCCGTACTAGTGTTATTTTTCAAAAGTATCTCCATGTTAAAACACATTTGTAAAGAATAACGAGAGTAGAGCAATCAAACATGTAAAGTTGACTGACGTCATCAGTCCCGCCATATCAGTTGGCGAGATTATGCCACTCCCGCCAGGTAATGTGGCGCGACTCTGCCACGTCACCCACTCCCGCCAGGTAATGTGGCGCGACTATGCCCACTTCCGCCACATTAGATGACGGTTTACGTTGTCCTTCTCTAAACCCACGCGATACTCGTGGGGTAGCGTCTCGTACTCTACAAAACTAATCTCGCCACTGACACTTACGGGAATACTTCCTTGGCTATATATAGAGTGTTCTGGTGTTTGCTATTTTTGTATGAAGTTCGGAGTTCAGAGTGTTTGCTATTTTTGTATATGATTTAACATATGGGTTTTTTGCTTGTCGTAATATTTTTGTATGAGTTGCTTAGTTATAATGTCAAAATTTTGTTGTATATATCACCTTCTTGTAATGTCGTAATTTTTTTTGAATGAGTTGTTGTTATGCTATTTAATGTTTTTTATTTACTTTTTTTTAATCTCCACTTTTATCTGATCCTTTTGTATTATTTGCATAAATACACAGTACAATGGAACAATATCGGTCTTTTGTATATTTTAATGGTTCTAAAATTAACAGTGTAGGCGGGTTGAGATTCGAAGGGGAAAAAAGAGCAATGTATATTGTCCGAGGCTTGTCCATTGAAGATCTACTTCAGAAGATCCGCCAGAAGTTGAAGTTGCAACAAAATCAGGTAATTTCTTCAGTAACGGGTCGAGTCCCATGTGGAAATCGGAAATATGCAGGTTTTGAAATAATTGATGATGAGGACATTGATATTTTTCTTGGAACATTTGCCCAAACCTCCACTACGTCTCAATTTGTTGAGTTATATGTCGATATTGAGACATCAGACGACATGTCAATACCGACACGTGGGTTGGACCTTAATAGTCAGACACAAATGTCGTCATCATCGGTACCCCAGCCCACACAATCAACTATTGCAAGTGGAGATGAAAGCGACTATATGGTAGATGTTGAACCTGACAATGAAGAGGAGGAGGAAGATGAAGACACTCTACTGGCAAATGACCATGATCAGAATGAAAGTGATGGAGGTGATGATGAACATCATGATAATCCCATAACACATGAGACTGTTATCCCTACGTCCAATAATGCGGTTATTCCACCATCATCAGGTTAGCCATTGAACGTCTTGTATGATTATTGAACGTCTTGTATGGTTAATTTTTATATAATCGCTTTAATATTTGTGAAATCTTTTATTTTTTATTTTTTTGTAGATATGACACCATTTTGGGATGACATCCCACACTATGAGGCTGTTAATTTTGATTACCCGAACGAAGACATACTGGATGTTGAAGGCTTAGGTCGTGGTCCGTGGACAAGAGGAGACGAAATGTATGTGAAACAAGAGTTCCGGTCGAAGAGTGATGTTCAAGCTGCTATAAAACATTACTGCATGAATGAGCATCAAGAAGCTGTAGTGGTTGAGAGTACTACCACGAAATTATCTATGAGATGTCGTAAGCATGAAGAAAGCTGCAATAGCCGAGTAAGGGCAATTAAACCGAAGAATAGCAACAGCTGGTTAGTCAGTAAATGGGTTGGAAAACATTCTTGTGTCATCACAACCCTTTGTCAAGATCACAAACAACTTGACTCACATTTTATATCTGAGGCCATCCTAGGTACTATACATTGTTGAAGTTTTCATACTGCGACAATTTATGTGTTTATCATGTGAAGGTGGATATTATTACTAATTACAAATATGCTTTATATCTGTATGCAGACATGGTGAAGGCTTCGCCGTCGGTGGCCGTTATCTTGATACAAGAACGGGTTACTGCCCTTTTTGGATATAATGTTTCTTACAGGAAGGCGTGGATGGGAAAGCAGAAAGCAATTGCTAAGATTTAAGGTGATTGGGACGAGTCATACGCGTTCTTGCCAAGATGGTTCGCACATATGTTGAATTTTTCTCCGGGGTCTGTTTACCATATTCAACATGGACCGTGTGTCATGAATGGACAAGTTATTACTGGGTCCAGGGTCTTTCAACGTGTTTTCTGGACTTTCGGTCAATGTCGGGAGGCGTTTAAATGGTGTAAACCAGTCATACAGGTCGATGGTACGCATTTGTACGGTAAATATAAAGGGAAATTGTTGATCGCCACAGCGCAAGATGGAAACAATGAGGTGTTGCCAATCGCATTTGCGATTGTTGAAAGTGAAACTAAAGATGCATGGGAATATTTTTTGGCATCCATCCGAATGCATGTAACCAATAAGACTGGTATAAGCCTTATTTCTGATCGACACAAAAGCATTTTATCAGCAGTGGCCAATCCAGACATTGGATGGCAACCTCCTAATGCATACCATGTGTTTTGCCTTCGTCATGTAGGGAGCAATTTTAATACACGATTCAAGGATCAATACATGAAGTGTTTTCTAAAGAAGCTAGGTTATATATGCAAACTAGTTACATGAAATGTTGTATATCCTTTGTCGTTTGGGTCCGTTTGCATATAATAGTGTGTTTTTTTTTCGCAGGATATATTGCAAATAAAGACTACTTTGATGCCGCGTATGCAGAGTTCTGCAGCATTAGTCCAGAAGTCGCTGCGTGGATTGAGGCTGTTCCAAAAGAGAAATGGACTCGGAGTTACGACGAGTGTGGACGAAGATATGGTCACATGACAACTAACTTGTCTGAATCAGTGAACAAGGTTTTCAAGGGAGCGAGGAACATGCCAATAACTTCTTTGGTAAAATGCACATATAGTCGACTTGCTCGTTACTTTTTTAAAAGAGGGTGTAAAGCACAGAAAGATGCTGAGATTGGAAAGCGTTTCTCAAAAACTATTTCAGAAGCAATGATAAAGAATAGTGAGAGGGCTACATCGATGCGTGTTCGTGAGTATAACGTGGCGCGCACCTCATTTGAAGTCGATGACCAAGGAAATACATTTTGGGTTAACCTCAGTGATGGGAAATGCCAATGTGGTAAGTTTCAAGCATTCAAAATTTCGTGTAGCCATGTTATTGCATCATGTAAGAAGGTAGCCCTTGATTTTGAGCAATACGTGGATCCGGTGTTCTCTGTAAACTCCATTATGCATGTCTACTCTTCTCCATTTCTGCCGATTGGTAGTGAAGATGGAATTCCCCCACATCCCGGACCAAAGCTTGTTCCTGATGTCTCAATTATGCATGGACAGGGGCGTCCTAAATCTACACGTATTCCAATGAAATGGACAAACTTGAGGACCAACCAAGTTCTAGCCGAACTAAATGCAGTATATGTAAGATGGCCGGACATAATAGGCGTGCATGTCCTACAAGACGCATATCAAATTAATGTGTTGTAATGTTGGCAATATTTTATTATAATATTGTGCTCTGAGTTTATGAAACTACTTACACTGACACACATGACAACGTAATAGTAACCAGGAAACGTGCAAAAATGGAGATATAATTCGGACAGCATAACAACAGAAAAATGGACAATCCAGGGAATCGCATCCCACACTTTAAAACCTAGTGTACCTGATATGCAGTAATCAACAGTCCAAATACATATCAACCATGTCCGTATTGGAAATATCGTTTACCACATAAAGTGCAGTCTACCGAACTAAGGATGAAACCACACATGAACCAAAGAAATCAGTAAAAATAGTAATGCATAAGTACAGTCATCCATAAACACATCTCAAATGCATATATAGGGTTTCACATGCTATGATGGTGGAGTATAAGTAGGCCATGGTCTGGAACGTGCATCACGTTCAGGGTTCCTGCGAATGACACCACCCACTCTCTCTGCATCAGGATCGTGCCTAATATCGAAATCCTCTGTTGCTTCCTGTAGAAAGTCGTCCTGCGTGTCCTGTCCTGACTGATGTTGACTAAGAGACGAACGCGATGTTTCCCCGTGAACGTACCCTCCTGCAACGTCACTACTACATTGGGTCCTGTGATACGCACCGAATGCTGACAATCCATGTACCGGATGATAGGAACTGAACCCTGCCAATGGTGGAGGTCGGGCACTCTGCTCAAACTGGGTGCTCATCCACTGATATGAGGCAGGAAACTGTGTTTGAGAGTGTGGAGGCAAGTAAGGATCAGAACCAAATGACATATGCATAGGCATCTGTACGGGCATCTGCATAGGCATATATGGAGTCATCTGTGTGGACATCTGCATAGGCATTTGTGCGGACATCTGCGTCGGCATCTCTGTGGGCATCTGCGTCGGCATCTCTGTGGGCATCTGCGTAGGCATCTCTGTGGGCATCTGCATAGGCATCTCTGTGGGCATATGCGTAGGCATCTGTGGCGGAAACCACTGAATAGGAGTAAACGCCATAGTGGGCCACATGGGTGGTCTATAAACACCAACGGCTCGTGGCCCACATGCTGGGATGTCATATGACTGGTGCTCAATGCGTGGTCGTCGACGAAAAATGCCCCTACCCTCCTTCGCATGAGGTGGTACATTTATCTCTGGATCAGGTACCTCAACTAATACCCCGGATGGTGCAATTGGGCCAGGATCTGCAACACGGGCGAATTCTCCCTCTGCACGCAGTAACTGCTCACACGCCTCTTGCACCTGACGTTCATCGCGCTGAGCACTCATCTGGGGAGTTTGCATCCACCATATCCACTCGACTCCGTCAACCTGTATCACGAAACATAGTAATTTATTAAATTTAACATGACAACACAATACCATGAATCAAAAGTACGAAACTATGATTGCAAGAACAACAACGATACGTACAACATGGCCTAACTTTGCGACCTGCCTCGTCATGAACCGACGAGTGTGACTGAAGTACCAGGTCATGTACTCGGAGTTTGGAGACATGATACCCTCCCACGTGTCGCCTGTCTCAATACGCTCGTGTCTAGTGTTCCACAAATGTATGTGGACGGCCATCTTCGCTTCCCAATTCTCACTGATCTTACCCCGTAACGTAAGATCATGTGCACCTCTCAACCAACCAGCAGGTCTAGGGATGTGTTGCTGCATGCCAAATTACCACATGCAACGGTCAGGCTGGTGCATTTCCACAATGTGGAAGGCGAGTACAGGTGTAACAGCCCTCCACAAGTTCTGCATATGAGGATTTGCACCGAGAAACTCATAGCCAACCTTCTTATATGGCTTCCACACAAACTATAAGAAGCCAATATTTGTAAGCCACATAATACTATATAATAGGATGCAAATGAAAACCAACCAAATTAATCATTCGCACATTGTTTCTAGCCATTTGATCAAGCTCAATCCGATAATCCTTCAGGTGAAATTGGTGTCGCCGCGATACGACATTGTTAAACCTACAAATAATAATACAACAAACCACACAAATGAATGATAGGAAAATGATACAAAAATTTTAACATGATGGTGAAAACAAATGTTATTGTATACCGTCGTCCATAGTGATCGGCTGGGTCACTTGGTAGTGGAATAGGCGGTGCTATGGTAGGAAATCTGCTCCACGCCCATATCTGCTACAACAATGTACAACCCCCAATATCACTGGCCCTTGAAGATGTTGCCTGACATAGTTCACGAAAAAGTACTGCGAGTACCGCAGATCCCCAACTGTACATACTGGTATCCTCAAAGTCCCCATCTAATAGCTGAATGTATCGACAAGCGACTACTGAACTTGACTTGTCACATAGCAAAAATCCTCCGAATAGACGCATAAGATAGGCACGGGTGTACCTAATTTGTCTCTCGGGAGTACCTGAATGCGCAGCCCATTGACCCCAATGTTGAGTCAACCAACCCATCTTAAGGTTCCCACCGTCCAAATCGGCTGCAAGTGGAGCTCTTCCCATGTACTGTGTGATTACGTCCTCCCAGTTCCCATGGGTATAGCCAGAAACCACCCGACCCTCAGTGCGTAAACCTAAAATGGCCTCAACATCCTGCAAAGTGACAGTCATCTCTCCAACAGGCATGTGAAATGTGTGAGTCTCTGGCCGCCACCTCTCCACCAGTGCAGTAATCAGCCTATGGTCAATCTGCCAACAATCATTTAAGTAAAAAAAATATAAAGGTCGTTATTATTGGTAACTTGTAATAAATAAAATAAAATTCATAACTGAAACATACCGGTATTCTTCTCATGCGAGCCGCATGCCAGAAACCTGCACGCATCAAGTGTTGCTGCAGGTCTTGGGGGATGTCATCTGGGTTATGGACATCCCTAATTCCCCTACCCTCTGAGGCTCGTCTAACTCTCAGAGACTTTAAATGTCCCTCATTCCACACCACCTGCGATCTGTGACATTGCTGCACATCTTCATCTAGTACACCCCACTCTTTCGGACCTGGGTCAATGCGAGGTCCATGACCAGCCATTTAACTAACAACAATTTGCAAAATTTATCAATAAATAAATGGACTACATAATTAAGCCACTATTACAATTACTATTTAATAATATATGTATGCAAATATAATTACAACAACATATAGGAAATAATTACAAT
>JAVKPL010009040.1:0-36317 GCA_032173675.1 Gastrolobium villosum | reverse complement strand
CAAAGCAAATTAAAACACATCTATTATGTGGGCTATTTGATTATTCGGAGGTATTGCCATGTGTATTTTACAAGGATGGCGCGTCCGAAAAGTTGTTTTTCGCTATAGGGTGTTTAGTTCTTCGAATTCGCCCCGTGGGATTCTTTTATATATTTTTTCAATTTTTTAATGAATTTCACTTATTCTTCTAGGAAAACTCATTAATATTTTTTTATTTCTTGTTCCAAATTTCATGGATTTTCTATAAAAAAAAAAAGCCATTCAAAACCTTTGATCCTTAAAATAATATTAATAAATTCCTCAAAAGGAATCTACAACAGGGAAAAACTGCGGAACTAAACACTCCTCGCCAGAAAAAAACATTATGGGCATATCAAAACCAAAATAATACAGCCGCGAATCATGAAACAACCTTATTCGAAAAATTAATCATATGATGATATTATTTTATTACAATTATTCGTTGATAATAAAATAAGAGGGGGAATTTTTTTATTACACATAAGACGATCCAAATTCATATAGAATATAGTCCATATAGAATATAGTGTATAAACTCTCTATCCCCTTCCAGACTCACAATGCAAAAGATCACTTAATTCAATGCTCCCTTTTATTAAAAAAGATTTTTTTTTTCCTTTTATCTTTTTATGTATTTCTCTTTAAATTCTATATTTTTTTAATAAATGGGAGCACCAGTTTGACTCCCAAATTACAATTATTATTCGACAACAAAACGAATGTCCAATATATCTAGAAAATATTTTTATTTTATTTGTGGTTATCTGAGATCTGAGACAACTCTGAATCTGATCCCCCACAAACACTTTGTCCACAAGCAAAACCCAAGAAATAGTGAGAGGAACATTTATTTCTAGGTTTCATTCCTTGTCCCTATTTGATTAGGAAAAATCCTACACGGAAAGAAATTTCAAAGTAAACAGAGTCTCGGGCCGTGTAATGCACCCACTAAATATGATTTAAGGTCATAGTAAACGCTATATGACTTGACTACAATCAAAAGCTTGCCAGCTAAACATACAGTGCTAATTAAACAGGTGGTTGCAGTTTCGTGCTCCTTAAAGCACTCTTTTCCTTGGGTTGAAATTATTAATTTTGAAAGATAAACTTTTGTTGTTTAGTAGGATTCTGTGGACAACGATACACACGTGAACATTATTATACTAGCACTCCAGCACAACATAGGAAAATTAGTGTTATTCCGGAAGAATATAGTGTAATTTGTAATAGTTTGTAAATAAAAAATTTATAAATATAATCATTCTATATATATATATATTATCCATTCCTAATAATCAAAAGAAAATAATAATCCAGTTAGTATTACATCTTTCTTTTTCATTAATTATTTGGGAAGATAGTTGTTGTTTTCTTATTCGTAAAACTGTTTTTAATTTTTGGTTATGTGTTAGGGCTTCTAGATTAAAAGTTGCTGATTGATTTATTACACAATTTTTTTTTGTAAAGTTGTTATTTCAATATATATATTTTTTTGTATATCTGTTATTTCAATGTTTTGATTACGATTTCTTGCGATTATTTAACAGTTGCAGGCACGGACAGAGGACATTTACTTGTAGCAATGACGGAGCCACCTTAGCTCCAGCCTTGACCCTGATTTGTTTTTTAAATCAGAAGTTTTTTTTAATCTTTAATAATTTTAATTGGTTGGCTTTCTCTATAATTTCTAATTTTAGCCCTGGTTTTCTTCATGGTTAATTGATTTTTGGCCCCATTTTTCTGACTCTCCGCCGCTGAAATCACGAATATTTACCAAAAAAAGAAATCACCAACAGTGTTACACCGTTTAACAATATTTATAGAATACAGACAAAATCTATTAAAATTTAAGGTTTATATATATATATATATATATATATATATATATATAGGGATAAGATCAACTTATACCGGTGTAAGTTACACTCTCATTCTTGTCCGTTGATCTCATTTATATCTAAGGGCTCTAATTTTTTAGTAATATGAGCCAATAGATACAAGTGGATCAATGGTCAAGATTGAATGCAAGACTTCTAACTCTTACCCGGTGCAAGAATATTCTGCCCACATATATATATATATATATATATATATATATAAAGTATAAAAAATGCAATTATTTCATTTGTTCGATAACGATAAATATTTTTTTATAGATTAGGATAGACTTTAATTTCAACTAAGAGTGTTTATTGATTTGAGTTTTTTTGACCTTGCCCCTAGTGGCAAAGAGGTATCTCGGCTTACGATCAATTTGTCAAAAAATAAGTTAACCCACCTTATCCCGTTTTTTAGAGTGGCTGAAAAAATTCAGTGTGTTTTGTCTGGTCAAATTTATTTTACACTAATCCATCCCACCTTTTTCGGTCATCAATCCGATAAAAAATAAACCAACCCGTCTTCCTCACTTCGATTTTGAGAATATGTTATAAAACTCAACCCATCATATCTCATTTGAAGTACGGAATAAGTCGGCCCACCAAATCAAACCTGTTTTGCCAACCTTACTTGTTCCGTTATTTTTTACTTCTTCCACACCACCGTCACATGCCTTTTAATTGTCCTCCCAATATGGCAGCTCCACACCAATCTAGGTCAACGAAGGAAAACTGGGGAGGGAAAGTAATCAAGGAAACAAGCTACTTGACTCTTATTTGACGGGCATTTTAAAAGGAGTGATAATTTTTAATACAACATTTTAATAAGATCCAAACGTGATATGGATTTTTTTAATCTATTTAAATTAAATAATTATATTTTTATTTCACTTATCTTATTTTTATTTATTAATTTAAGATTATTTGAATGATTTTTTTTTTCAAAAATTAAAATTAACAATTATTCGTATTGTATTCATATTAAATATGCATTCGTGTTCATATTAAATGAATGTCGTGTCGGACTAAACTTAATCCAAATTACCACCCCACATTTTAGACACTTTAATTCAAAAGTCCTCTTATAATAGTCGTCTGTGGCACGCAATATATATTCTTTTACCTATTATCTAGCTAGAGGGGTAACTAGCCACTAATTCCTATTGTATATATTAAGACAGACTCATGTAATACAAGGGATAACATAGGGTTTTATATTTCTCATGTTAAATGAGAATTGAAATCTCATGTTGTAGAGATAAAAAGTATGTGGGACCCATGTGTTAGAAAAAATTAGATGTAGGACCCATGTCAGCACGGAAATCGAAAGGTGTGTAGGAAAGTTTGAATTCTCATGTTAAATGAGAAATATAAAACCCGATAATATATATAATAGGGAATAGATCATCCCATTTTGACACCATCAAGTCATGTAAATATTTTTTAATCATTTATTAATAAATTAATCATTATAATTTTAATGATAAAACTCGCAAAACAAAAAATAAAAAATCATCATTTTAATTTCGACAATTAATCTATCAAAAAATAGGCATTTTATAGGAGAAACGAGACATCTATATATATATCCTCCCTATAATATTACCAAACCTCATAGGTATGAGTGTAATCTGCCCTTAACACAAGATACCTACTTAAGTGATCAGCTGAGGCTCACGCACTTCTTATTTATTTCCATTGACTTTGACCTGGTATTAGGGTAGGGAGATGAACACAAGGAAGGGAACATAATCACCAAGGGTTAGGAGGATTTTGTAGATATTTTGCTTGTTTGACTGTAATTTCATATATTAGAAAGTAGAAATGTGATAAAAAGCTTTTCCATTAAATAAGAGAATAAATAAGAGTAACCAAAGGGGTTGGTTCAAGTGGTTAAAGAAATATTGAGGCAGTTGAAGAATTAGTTGACAAATAGCTATTTAGAAGAAAACTGCAATTCATCACAAATAATTATTTATTAATTGATCTTAAACAAAATCAATAATAATGTGACAAACTATTAAAATTATAGTGACTTGAATCACTGCGACTAACTGTTTGAAGAATTAGTTGACAAGTAGCTGTTTAGAAGAAATAAAAATAAAATAAAATATAATGAAGAGTGGCCACACAAAAAATAAAAAAGGAAATAACGTAAGAGGCTAAATCAATATCTTGCATCAAAATTAATCCCATTATAATGTAAATTAACTTCTTGATTAATTCCTGAAGTCATGCTGTGAGTCTGTGACCATTTACCTACCAATTAATATTTTTTCCCTTTGATTTCTTTGAAACCAAAAGGAGTTATTCTCTCCACTGCTGGGGCCACCAAATAGATCTATAAAGCATTGCTCTTTTGATGCATGGACCAAGAGCCAGAACCATATTTCCAGGAAATAAACATATTACAAGTGAAAATATGACTTCCAAGAAAGACAGCGATACCATCTCTCAATAACATGTTGACTTTGAAATTTAAATACAATGCAGAACCGTGAAGAAAATGGCACCAGACAGCACGGGCAAGTGCGAGAGTAATATTAAACTTGCATAATGTATATGTTATTTATTGAAACAAAAGAAATGGATTGGGCCATGGACTAAATGTAAAAGTGGGCTGAGATTCTTAATTAGGACAGCCCAGTGTAGAGATGTTATATATTCAACATAACAGCCTGCTTAAATTTATCAGAGTCAGTTTTTTTTTTTTTTTTAGAATGCTTACACAAATTTATTATTGTTTATTTTTTCTCCAGCTTACAAGCTAATTCATTACTAAAAAAGCATGAATTAAGGATGGATTTTAGAGACCGAAATATTCTGTCCCAAAATGAATTTAGAGACAAAAAATAATTTGTCCCTATATAGGACAGAATTAACGATGAAATATATTCTGCCTCTATTAGGAACATATTTTGAGAGGAGAAATATTTTGTCCTTATTAGGAGTGGAATTAGGGACAAAATGCTTTCAATTATAGAATCTGCCCCTATTAGGGAGGACAGGCTTAGGGACAAAATATTTTTATAGGGAAAAATATTTTTCCTGACACACGAGATAAAGTTATCTCCTGTAATTCCAAAACTATGTCGTTTTGAGAGTTGAAGAAATTAATAAAGGGTGTTTTGATAATTTTATTTGTTTATTTATATAAATCTTATCAAAATACTCTTAACTAATTTTCCTAATGTCAGGCAAGTCCGAGGGGTGCCCTATGGCAGGGGACAACAACAAATAGGCTAAGCTAGCCTAACGCAAGAAAATGGATTCGACAACATGTCTCAATCTAAAATCTTAAGGTATTAGGTACATGGGTCCATCCACTTCAATGGCAGATCTAGAAAATTTTATTTATGTTTGCACACTTAGAATAAAAGAATAAAGGATTTTTTTAAATATATTAAAATACAAAAGAATATAAACAAAAAAAGAAAAGAAAATTTTAACTTAACATAAAAAAGTAATCAAGAGTCAACTAAACTGTTACAATAGAACATTTTGGGTTTTTAACAAAAATTACGGGCCCCAATTTAATCCCTTAGAAAAAAAGTCGACTCGTGGTCCCTCAGAATTCAAAAATAGACTCAGATAATCAAAATAGTGATCATATGAAATTCAAAAAGATCCACATTAATCCCTCAAAAGAACTAACGTATGTCTATTTTGAAATTTATAGAGATCACAAGATGAATTTTTTTAAGGGATTAAGTTGGATCCCATAATTTTTGTTGATGACCCAAAATATATTTTATTTTATTTTTTCCCCAGAAAATTTGTGTGTACACTTGCACACATACGGGCCCACCATTGATCCACTTATATCCACTTTACTTAACTCATTTTGAACCAATACAAGACTCATCACACTTAAATAACCTAACACTTAACCCTTAAAATGATGTAGTTTTAGGGTTATAGGAGATAAATTTATCTCCCATGACAAGAGAAACGTTAAATTCATATATTTAACAATGAACATGTGCGTAGTATTCACACTCCAAGCTCAAATGACTATCGCACGTGTAAAGAAATAGTACCAGCTTAAATTTTTGGTTGAATTGATTCCTTTACAAAATATTATTTCAATCAAACTTATGTACTAATCTCTAGTGAGTAAGCATAAATTATTATGGGGTTTTATAAGAGTTATGTTGTAGGAAAAGTGATTGTGTTATGTTATAGAGATTCGTTTTGCGTGCCGGAAATTTTTTTTTGCTCGGGCCCCACAAAATGTTGTGTGTGTGTAGGAAATTTTTTATGGTCATGTTAAATGATAGATGATAAACCCATTATTATTACTATTCAAATCATCACTCCATCCACAAATAAACAAGGAGTGGGTTCATGAGGTCAACCTCCACACGAAGAGCAAGTAAATTAAAAGCAGCTGACACATGACCTCGAAAGAGGAAACTAAGAAACAGAGTGAAATCAATAATGGAAAACATAAACGTTGAACTCAAGAACAGCATTATCAGTTTTACGATCAAAGAAGTGAGTCCTAGCTTCTGCATATCCCGTAGCAAACCTAAAAACACCACTTCCACCAATCACAGGCATCTCCCTAACCGTATTAGAAACAGCGTCCCTTCCCGCGATGGTGATGCTGCTACCATTGTACCTACCTTCGAACAAGGCAAAGCTCATAACCACAAGAAAATCAAGCTGTGTCTGTGATGTAGATGCATAAAACCCTTCAGCTCTTCCAATAAGCTTTGAACTCAGTTCTGGTCCTAAGGTCAAAGCGTTGTCGAAGATTCTAACCAAACCAAATTCATTGGCAGGGTTGTACTTAGGGAGTGGTGGAACAATTGAAACTGAGGTAACGTTGTTTCCAACAACGATGTCTTGCCAATAGAATCTGAAGTGGCTTATTTTTTCTTTCTTTTCCATGCCCATCTTCTCGCGGTCTAGTGAACGCACGAAACCGGTTTCTTCTGTGGAGACAGAGGTGAGGGTATAGAAAGAGAGGAGAAGGAAGAAGATGAGGTATTGGGTGGCCATGTTTTTTTGTGGTTAAGAGAAGTTATTGTTACTGCAACAAAAGTGGGATGAAGAGAGTGTAGAGAAATAGAGAATGAATGGAAGAATTTATAAGCTAAGATTGGGGAGTGAAGAAAGTTGGGAACCAAGTGAGTAGGTGTGTGTTTGGGTACTTTTGTTTATGAGATATATATTAAACCATGCAAATTTGACCTAACACCTTAGTTTGTAGAAGGGTTGATTCTAGATTTTATGACCATGATGATAATATGCTATCAAATTTTTTACGGAGGACCGAAGTTTTATTGGGTTCGAACCCTCCACCTTCTCTTGAAGTTGCGACTTTCAGAACTCAAGTTCACTATCCTTTAGGCTACTATATATCAAAGCTTTTGTATTTGAGCTAGCTATTGGAATTAAGTGTGTGTAATTACCTGCAAAGTTAGTTAGGAATGGATCAAGAAGAGAATATGCCATTGTAAATACTTATAATAAACTAAATTTTTTAGATTAAAATTTGATGTTAAGGCTTAGTTTTCAGCTTATTTAGTACAACGACAAAAATAGAAATATTCATTATCCATCATTTGAACTCTAAAAAACTTTGCTGTAAGGAGATATATTATAGAAAACACTTTTTTTTAGAAGGAAGTCGTCCGATCCCATGGTTTAGAAAACAACTGGGAAGAATCTTCTATGATGTTATTGTGATGACCTATGTAGCACCGACACGACACGTGACACGTGATACGACACGACACGACACTCTGACACATCGATCTTAAAAATTATGGATTTCGACACATTGGGACACGTTATAATATTAAATATTTTTAAATTATATAGTGTAAATTTCATTTATTATTCAATAATTTAACAAAAAATAAAAAAATTAATAATACCTATCAAGATATTATCTTTCAACTTTCCTTTCCAATCCGAAATCACATGAGAAAAATTGATTCAAAGTCGGAATCCAAGGTGTTACATAAAGGGAGAAAAAAAAAGAAAAATAAAAAGCTGATGTAACCAATGGCAACAGCAGCAAAAAAATTCACGGACACCCAATACAAAAAATTGTAGCACCGTTCTTCACAAAACACAAAAACATAAACTAAAAGAATACACTGTAAAATAAGAACATCAAGAACACAATCAAACATTATATAAGGTGGAATCTTTAATAAAAAAAACTAGAAGTGGGATGAAAGAGAGAGATTAGATCAGATTAGAGAGAGATTAGGGAGGAGGAGACATGGTAAGAGCGTAACAGGAATGACTACGATGGTGCTGAAATGATCTATTATTTACTTAAAGAAAAAAAAAGGGGAGAAAATCATGTAGAAGCTTTACTAATATATTTTAATTTTTAAAAAAATTAAAAATTTTACGAAAATGCCATTTGACCATGTCGGAACGTGTTGGAACGTGTCGGACTCGGTCAAATTCGCGTGTCGGAATGGTCAACATGTCGGAAAAAGTTGACCGCGTGTCCGACACCGTGTCGGAGCGTATCAGACACATCTCTCCCTTTTTTTGAATTGTCTGTCCTTCCTTGGTGATGACTAGTCGTGCCTCATGTTTAATTCTTTATTAGGATATATATTGTGGTAGTGTCCTGAATTTTCATTTCCTTATAAAAGAATATGAATTATTGGTTTTTGAATTGAAAATTTAAATGTAAGTTATGAAAAATTAAGTCCTATTAAATTAAAAATAATTAATTACCAAAAAAATAATAATTAGGTAAGGTTAATTTAAATGAAATAACTTATATATTAAAAATAAAATTACAAACTCTCAATCACGATACACTGCTTATAAAAAATGCAATCATTTTCTTTTAAAACAAATAAATTTTTTAAAAATTCAGAATATTCGAGTAAACTCAAGTTCGATCGGAGAGTATGTAAATGTTTTTAAAATTTAGCATGAAAAGTTTTGATTTGAATCATCCCGGCTCGAATCGTATTAATGAAATAATCAATAAAATAGATAATTAGTAAAATAGTTGATTAGTCCAACAGAACTAATTTGGGCCTGATCTTACAAGGTTGAAGGTGAAGGATGTTCATGAAGAGAATGGTTGATAAGCTTGGCGAGATGATGGGTTGCTTGGTGAGATGGTTGTTCTGGTGTGTCTGGTTCAGATCAGTTTGAGGAGATTGTAAGGGGTACCGACAAGACAGTCTAACGCTTAAGTCAGTTCAATGTTCAAAATAGTTCAAGTTTTCAAGGATCGATGTCCATACCTGGGCTAGATGCCTCAGCATTTATAGCAGAAGAATGCCTTACTTCATGCTGCCTTTCAATCAGTGTTTAAAAACTCGGCTCGGCCATCGACTTGGCCGAGGTCAGGAGTCACGGGGTCACAGGTTCAATCGGGGGTCATGGGGTCACTACGCTGACCCGATTTTATATATTAATATATATATATATATATATATATATATATATATTTATACATTCTATATGAAAATATAAAAAAAAAAAACAAATCATCAAAGATTCAAAATATACTTAACATAATTCACCAATTACAACCACAAGTCAATATTACACAACTTAATTAAAGAATCAATATACCAAAGTACAAAACTCATATTCTGTTGGGGTCATTATGCTGATCCAGCTCTGCCTCTTTTGAGAAGATCCCTGACAGAGAAAATTTTGAAGGAAGTAAGAATGAGTTTTTGTTTTCCATCGATGACTGTTAGATTTCATTTGAATGGGTAAAATTCTTACCTTTTCTAGAAGATTCACGGCAGCGAGGTGAAGATTGAAGACGCCTAGGTCACTGGGAGAGAAGAAAACGATTAATTTTAGGTTTGCAAGCATTTTTCTTAATAAAATGATGTTGTTTAATGAAATAAAAAAACATGCAGTGACCCACTTTGACCCTTCTGACCCAGGAGTCACTGAAACCCGGCCGGGTTTTGGGGGTCGGAGGGGTCAATATGCGTATAATGTCCAACTTGTGACCCCAACTCTCAGAGGGGAGGGGTCAGGGTTGACCAACCCGGGGGGCGGGGTGGGGTTTTAAAACACTGCTTTCAATGGCGGTATTCATTCCGATTGGTGGAGTGTGGTGGCCTTTCACAGGCTATTTCTTGGGTGAAAAGCCCATGGTTAGGCTAGCCCTAGTAGATGTGACCATTATTGTTAAAATCTCAATTTATCACTACGATTCTACGTTTTTACGATTTTTTTCATTAAAGCGATTTTACTAATATTCCAAACGCTTTTACGTTTTTACATTTTTTTACGATTTTTTTATATTACGGTTTTTTAATCTCCTTCCGATTTTACTTAAGATCTCAATTTTAACAACATTGGATGTGACAGCCAGCTGGTGCTGTCATTCATTTGTTGGATTCATGTGGAGGTCAAGTTGCCTTGAGTTGCTGATCTCGGCAATGATATTTCCTTCGTTGCTAAGTTACCTTTGGCTTGTCACCCAAGTAGGCAAGATGCCCATGGTTCATATGTAGGATGGATTTGGTTCCTTAAGGGTTAAGTTTGTGGTTCTTGAATTGAGTCTCTATCTCGCATATATCAAGTTCGGGTCAAAAGTCACTCAGCTTGCTGCTTATGCTGAAAGTATGAGTAGCAAGATGTATATTCATGCGAGATATATGTTATGTCATTCATATAAGTTCATTTATAGTTAGATGACGTCACGTATCTACTGTTTGTTGCACTTGAGTGGGTGTTGGTAATCAGTTATTTCATCGCTTCAGAAATAGTTGATGTGACTTTGATTCGTGAGTTGTATTTAATGTTCCCTTTGTTAAGTGTAGGATAACACGTTAATCTTTGATTCAGAGGCTAACATGCGTCCCACTTTTGTTTCCATTGTTTTATCCTTTATGGCCTTTTACGCATATGCCCTATGTTACTTTTCAAGTTTTTAACTTTGAGGCCTTTTGGAGGGAATAATAGTATTCCTCATTTGCTGTTTTGTTTTGCTTCTCTCGTTCTCCTTTTGAAAACAAAAAAACTCATCCTCTTCAGTAATCATTTCTGTGCCATTATTGATTTCTTTTTGTGGCACGTTAGTTCATGATTAAGTTGTTTGCTTTGTGTTTCATTACTCTTTAAGATCTTTAGGAGCTTCATCTATATATAATAGGTATGTTTCTTTTTTCATTTTCTATCTTTCTTTATTTTCATTCTTGCATTTCCAGAATTTCTTTGCATGCTGGCTTTTTCTGGTTTTCTCCAAACTTTTAGTTGAGTTTTAGCATCCTACATTGTTGTTGGTTCATCTTGAGTATTAGGTCGTGTCTGATTCATCGTTTTTGTTTCTCTCATTTCTAGGTTTTTTCTGGGTTGGTTGAATAATATTCCAATTGTTCGAAAAATTTCTTTTGAATATAATTGTTTTTTGCCTATTTTAGAATGGTTGAGAGATCTTATTCCACTAGCCCAAAACCAAGGCTTGTTAGACCCATGAGTACCAGTGAGTGGTGGTTGTTTGGAGAAGGAATGTCTCTTTGGGAGAAGGCTAATATCCTTCGAACTCCTCCCCCCTCATTAAGGGGTTACGAAGGTGATTCTTCATCTTAGGGCTCAAGGACAACTAGAGCTTCATCTCGCAGAGGTCAGTGTAGATCTCGTGGGTTACCTAGGGCTCCTTCTCAACAAAGTAATGTCAAAGAAAGAGCTGGCCTAAGTACCTTTGTTCCTTCCAAGTCCAGTTGGAGTTTATCCCTTAATACGTGCCTCTGAGGGTATTTCGCAGCCCAAGTCCCCTGCCTTTAAATGTCATTTATCAAGTGCGTTATCCGTTCAAAAAATGTAAAATAGGTGAGATGCAAGTTAGTTTTTTTTTTCTTCTTCTTCTTCATTTGATGTTTCATCTGATTCAAGAACAACTTCTTCTTCCCTCAGGGTGGTTTGTTCTAGGAAGTTTCGTGTGTATGAAATGTTATTCATACGTACCAATTCGCTTTTAGTACCAAGGAGTGGTGGTTGTTTGGAGAAGGAATGTCTCTTTGGGAGAAGGCTAATCTCCTTCGAACTCTTCCCCCCCACATTAAGGGGTTACGAAGGTGATTCTTCATCTCAGGGCTCTAGGACAACTAGAGCTTCATCTCGCAGAGGTCTGTGTACATCTCGTGGGTTACCTAGGGCTCCTTCTCAACAAAGTAATGTCCAAGAAAGAGCTGGCGTAAGTACCTTTGTTCCTTCCAAGTCCAGTTGGAGTGCCTAAGTACCTTTGTTCCTTCTATGTCCAGTTGGAGTTTATCCCTCAATATGTGCCTCTGAGGGTATTTCGCAGCCCAAGTCCCCTGCCTTTAAATGTCATTTATCATGTGGGTTATCCGTTCAAAAAATGTAAAATAGGTGAGATGCAAGTTAGTGTTTTCTTCTTCTTCTTCTTCATTTGATGTTTCATCTGATTCAAGAACAACTTCTTCTTTCTTCAGGGTGGTTTGTTCTAGGAAGTTTCATGTGTATGAAATGTTATTCATATGTACTAATTCGCTTTTAGTAAAGTCATTCTTTTGATTATTCAATGTGTATGGTTCCCATTACGATTGGATCTCTTTCCGCACCTTGTATTTGGTCAATTAAACCCCACCACTCTTTTTTGATATATTGTGTTGAAGATATTAACCGGACCAACAACCGGTCCGATTCTGAATGGGAATTGAACCCTTGTTGTGAAGATATAAATTATAGTATTTACCACTAAATTACATTTGGTTCTTGGTTTTTGGTTCTTGCACCATTTAAAATATTTATTATATAATTAAGTATAAAATATAAATTTATATACATATCCAGTTCATGCGGTTGAACCATTGACCCACTGACTCAGTACCCTGACCGGGTCGATCACCGATCCGGGTTCAATAACGGTTGTTAAACAAAATCAATAATAATATCACAAAATATTAAAATTAGTGATTTGAATCATGGGACTAGCTGTTGAAGAATTAGTTGACAAGTAGCTATTTAGAAGAACTAAAAAAATTAAAATATAATGAAGAGTGCCCACAAATAATAATAATAATAATAATAATAATAACGTAAGAGACTAAATCAATATCATCCATCAAAATTAATCCCATTATAATGTAAATTAACTTCTTGATTAATACCTGAAGTCATGCTGTGACCATTTACCTACCAATTAATATTCTTTTCCTTTAATTTATTTATTTTATTTTTTTTTGAAAACTCCCTTTAATTTCTTTGAAACCAAATGAGTTATTCTCTCCACTTAGATCCATATTATTATAGAAGCATTGCTCTTTTGACGGACCCAGAGCCAGAGCTATATTTCCAGGAAATAAACATATTACAAGAGAAAATGACTTGCACGGCAGACAGCGATACCTTAACTAAATAGCAAGTTGACTTTGAAATTTAAATATAAACGTTTTACAATGAAGAACCGTGAAGAAAATGGCACCAGTCAGCACGGGCATGCGCGAGAGTAATATTAAAATTGGAAAATGTATACCTTGTTGGTTTTTTTATGTTATAATAGATAATTTTGTATCTTACATACATATAAAAATATATGAGACATATAGTTTTTTGTTTTTTCTTCTTTTCAGATGATCTCATATGGAGCTCACATATTTTTATATATATATATATAGAAAATAAAATTATTTCTGAAATATTAATCTCATCATATGTAATTTATTGAAACAAAAGAAATGGATTGGGCCATGGGCTAAATGTAAAAGTGGGCTAGCCCAGTGTAGAGATCTTAGATATTCAACATAACAGTCTGCTTAAATTTATGAGAGTCAATTGTTTTGTTTTTTTTTTAAATGCTTCCATAAATTCATGATTATTTTTTTCTCTCCAGCTTACAAGCTAAACAGTTTAAGATAGGGTAAGGATATTGTAACAACCAAGTTTGTGTTACTACCATGTTACTACCAGTCAATCTCACCGTTAGATCGCTTATGTTGATCCAACGGTTATATTTATTTTCATCTTTGTATGGTCATGATTCCCCAAATTTGATATTTTATATTTATTTTCACTTTTGTATGGTCATGATTTCCCATATTTGATGTTTTTAATTTAAATTTGGGGAATCATGACCATACAAAGATAGAAAAAAATATAACCGTTAGATCAACATAAGCGATCTAACGGTGAGATTGACTGGTAGTAACATGGTAGTAACACAAACTTTGTTGTTACAATATCCTTCCCCATAAATATATATATGGGAAAAATATTTCTCAAGCTGCTTGAGATAAGTTTATCTCCGGCTATCCCAAGACTACATCGTTTTGATTATTTATTTCTTTATATTTATTGATTCGTCTTTGAATGGTTATGATTTCCCTTTTCTCTCTCTTCCTTTATCACGGTTGATCCATCTTTGTACGGTTATGATTTAGTAGCCGTAGATAAAATTATCTCCGGCAGCTTGAGAAATGATAAGCCCTATATATATATATATATATATATATATATATATATATATATATATATATATCATGAGGTAGGATCCTTTGACATCGGTGTCAAATTTACCTCATCTGAGAGCCGTTAGATCAAAAAAGATCAACACCTCTGATTTGTAAGCATGTGACACCGTTGATCTCTTTTGATCTGACGACTCTCAGATCCGGTGTCGAATTTGTCAAAGAATCCTACCTCATATATATATATATATATATATATATATATATATATATAAGAGTTCATTTTTTCTTCAGTTACTGCATATAAGTCATCTGCAGTAAGCAATACGACGCTGTTTTGGGTGGAAATCATGGTGTTTTTGTAATTTTAATTTAGGGATTTATTAATCTTATGTTACATAAAGAAAAATTTATCTCCTACACACACAAATTCAAGATGGGTCCCACTTTATTTCTTTTCTCTTTTTCCTTAAAAGTGGACCCCACCTATATAATTGAGTCAGTAGGAGATAACAATTATCTCCTACTACATGAGATAACTATTACCCTTTAATTTATTTCAGGGTTATAATAATAGTCTTTATATTTATAATTTTTTAAGATTTCAATACCATTTCAATACCAAAATGACGTCGTTTTGGGAATAAATATAGATAACTTATCTGCATTAACTGCAGAAACATTTTTCCCATATATAAAACCATGATAGCTTCTTTATTAACTATATAAAGTTTTCTCTCTCTCTCTTGTTTTACATTTATATAACGTAGGTCTTTAAATAAAAGTTCAAATTTAACTAGGCTTTTATGTTTGCAAGTTTGAACCCAAATAAACAACAAAAATTCAATGTTGGATAAAAGATAGGCAAAGGCCATCAGTTTGCAAAAATGATTAAAGCTTATTTAGGCAAAAGTAATGTTAATATTGACCTAGACACACAATAAATCCTATACGTAGCAATGCATCTATTAGTCGAGATATAATTTAAAATTATAAATTCGTATATGGCATAAAATTCAATTATACATACATTGCACTTTATAAAATTGAGCATATATTATCTGACATGACGAAGCGTATGGCAAACTCATTTGACTAAAAATTAGTTTTCTAGCATTTTAAATTGTTAATGTCTATTCGAGACGACTTCTTCCTTGTCGACCATTAATTCAAGAAAACACAATTATAAAGAAGTTTTAAAGTAGCTGGTAACATCATACATTGCTAATGGATAAGTACAAGATATATACTCGGTCAATACGCAAAACAAATTCAACACATGAAATAAATAACTGTCATACTTTTAAGCTGTGAGATTATCAGAGATATATAATATAGTCTTTTTTTTAATGGATGTTCACTTATTAATTCAAACTTTTTGGTGAATTGATTGCTTTACATAGTATCATAGTCCTCAAAAGTCACGGGTTTAATTCTCACGGTTCCTACTTTTATTTAAGAGATATAATATAAATCTTTTTTTTTTTGAAAATATTCCAATCGGTTCATTATTTCGTAACTAATCCGATTCGGAGCGGGTCCAGGATTAAGGCTTTAAACCCCTCCCAAAGGAAGTATTGGGGAAATTCGAACACATGTTATCACCCCTTAGTTCCCATGCGCCAACTGAGCTACCATCGATAAACCATCACTTATAAATTTAAACTTTTTCATTGAATTGATTATTTTACACAATATAATTTATGTATATAAAAAAAAATACACAATACTATTTGAATCAAACTTATATACTTATCTCTAGTGAGTAAGCATATATTATTTTTATTCAAATTATCATTCCAAACACAAATACAACACACATAAACAAGGAGTGGGTTCAAGAGGTTAACCTCCACAGGAAAAACAAAAAAGCAGCAGACACATGACCTCATCAATAATGAAAAACATAAACGTTGTACTCAACAACAGTATCCTGAGTTTTAGGATCAAAAAAGTGAGTCCTAGCTTCAGCATATCCCTTAGCAAACCTGAAAACACCACTGCCACCAATCACAGGCAACTCTCTAACCGTGTTATAAGCAACGTTCCTCCCCACGATTGTGATGCTGCTACCATTATACCTCCCTTCAAACAAGGCAAAGCTCATAACCATAAGAAGATCAAGCTGTGTCTGTGATGTAGATGCATAAAACCCTTCAGCTCTTCCAACAAGCTTTGAACTTAGTTCTGGTCCTAAGGTCAAAGCGTTGTCAATGATTCTAACCATACCAAAGGCATTGGCAGGGTTATACTTAGGGAGTGGTGGAACAATTGCAACTGAGGTAGCGTTTTTTCCACCAACGATGTCTTGCCAATAGAATCTGAAGTGGCTTATTTTTTCTTTCTTTTCCATGGCCATCATCTCGCGGTCTAGTGAACGCACGAAACCTGTTTCTTCTGTGGAGACAGAGGTGAGTGTATAGGAAGAGAGGAGAAGGAAGAAGATGAGGTATTGGGTTGCCATGTTTTGGTGGTTAATTATGAGATGTTATTGTTACTCTTAACAAAAGTGGGATGAAGAGAGTGGAGATAATGAATGGAAGAATTTATAAGCTAAGATTGGGGAGAGTGAAGTTGGGAAGCGAGTGAGTAGGTGTGTGTTTTGGGAGCTTTTGTTTACGAGATATTGTATAAAATCATGCAAACTTGACCTAACACCTTAGTTTGTAGAAGGGTTGACTGTAGACTTTAAGGCCTATTGGAAGGGTGCAATAAACTTAGTTATCGGAAGAAGGATGAAACTAATTCCTTTTGAAGGAATAAATCTTTGGTGCTACTGTAGCACCTAGATTCAGTATATCCTACCAATAGAAATATTACACTTCAAATGAGAGAGAAAAAATATGGCAGAGAAAAGATAACTTTAGCTTATATGTAACATTTTTATTTGTGGATGTACTGAATCTTTGGTGCAGCAGTAACACCAAAGATTTATTCCCTTTGAAGAGAGATGCACACTCTCTGCCCTCTAAGATTTTTCAATAATTTACTTGAGACAGGGTTTGAACCAATGATCCAAACAAATCCTTAGAAGCTCTCAATTGCCGATTAAGATACCCTTGAGCTATTGGGACTTTGAATCATTATCGTTTTATGTTTGGGAATTAAGTGTGCGTAATTAACTGCAAAGTTAATTAGGAATGGTTCAAGCTGAGAATATGCCACTGAAAATACTCATAATAAGGTATATTTTGTAAGGTTTTAGATTAAAATTTGATGTTAAGACTTAGTTTTTAGTTTATTTAGCACAACGACAAAAACAGGCGTCTTCATTTTCCATCATTTGAACTTTAAAACTTTGGAATGAGGAGAGATATTATAGGTAAAATCCCTTTTTTAGATGGAAGTCGTCTGACTCCATGGTTTAGAAAACAATTGAGAAGAAGCTTCTATGAAGTCATTGTGATGACTAGTCGTACCTCATCTTTAATTCTATATTAGGATATGTATTGTGGTAGTGTCCTGAATTTTCATTTCGCTATAAACTAATATGAATTATTGGTTATTGAATTGAAAATTTAAATGTTAAGTTATTAACAATTAAGTCCTATTTAATTATTAATAATTAAGTAAAGATAATATAAATAAAGGAACGTATATATTAAAAATAAATTTATAAACTCAATTACGATTCACTGCTTTTTAAAAATTGGAATACTTTTCTTTTAAAATAAATAACGTGTTTTAATAATTCAAAATATTTAAATATATATCGAGTATATAAATAGTAAAGAAGAAAAAATATCAGAGCATTTTGAATTATAAAATTATACGGACAGAATATGTTGGCACAAAAAAAATGAAATTTTATTTGTTCAATCATAGCGCATCAAACATTATCTATCATCACAAAAAGACGTCAATAATAAAAGATGGGATATGTTATTTTACGTAACTAGCAATTTTTTTGTCTACATTTGACTATCATCTTTCAATACCGTTAGATCAGAATTCCAACTACATTTTTTATTTCTCTCTTCTATATATTGAGTGATCTAATGGTATTGAAGGTGGTAGAAAAAGGTAGGCAGAAAAAATGATAAATAGAATAACATATCTCATAAAAGACATAACAATGCGTACATTTAGGGCCTATTTGGTGTGATGTGTAAGACCTAATAGTATAAACTTATACTATACGTTATGACATTTTCAGTTATTTGATGTGACCATCGTATAGTATACGCTTATACAGCAGGATCCCCTTATACATCAAAATGATGTATAACTTAATCAACTTAGGAGTGGTAGATCAGGCATGATGAGAGATTGATGTATTAATATTGCTTACAAGTATAATTCGCAAAAATTAATATATCATTTCAATATTTATATATTAAAATAAATTTTTTTAATATATTAATTTTTAAAATATTGAAGGATATTATTTTATACAATATCATACCAAATGCTGGATAGTACGTATTAAAATTTAATCATGTTTTATATAATCAGGTCTTATATTATCAGATCTTATACTATCAGGCCTTATCATATACTATGCAACAAACATGCCCTTAATTGTTAAAAAAAACGTACATTTGACTAATTTAATGACTGAAAAATAAAGTTTATTTTCAAAAACAATTTAATTACAGGAAATTTCAGGAGCATAGGTCGCTATACCTTCAATGACACGTTGTTTGACCACTGATTGGTCGTAATTAAAAAAAAGAAAAAAGAAAAAAAAGAAAGAAGAGTCAAAAGAAGAAAAAACTGACCGTGGTCCCCTGAATTGAATAAATGGTTAAAATAAAAAAAATATTTACATTTGTACGAAAAATATGTATAATCAATATAAATAATTTGAATCTAAAAATTAAAAATATAATAGGATATAGAGTTTGATAGTAAAATTTAAAAAAAAAAATTATTTGATTGGACAAAATTTTACCAGAGAAATTAGATAAAATTTCTATCACCTTTTTTGCATTTATCTGGTTTTCAGCAAATACCACTTTGCAAATTGGAAACTTCAATAATGCAACATCTCCCTTTTTGCATGCAAAACAAGAAAGGCTGGGGGAAAACATTTTGGTGGGTAAGTTTTTGTATTTTTTTTACCAAAGGAAGGCAACATGGAATATCAATAACAGATGGATGGAGATCTGAAAAAAAAAACTAAACCAAACACTACCTATAAATAATTTGAATTTAAAAATTAAAAATATGGGGCCGTTGAAGAATTAGTTGACAGTAGATATTTAGAAGAAAATTACATTTCATCACAAATAATTATTCATAAATTGTTCTTAAACAAAATCAATAATAATATCACAAAATATTAAATTTAGAGTGATTTGAATCATTGGGACTAACTATTGAAGAATTAGTTGAGGGTACCTATTTAGAAGAAATAAAAAAAAGTACATATAACCAGGGGCGGAGATAGGGGGCGGCTAGGGTGGGCAGCCGCCCCCCTCCCCCCTCAAAAAAAAAAAAATTAATACAGTTGAAAGCTAAACATAGTAGTGTTGTTACTATTAAATGTGCTTCTTTTGGAAGTTCTGATTTGAAATCCAAGTTCAAATCTATATACCTCCACTTCACCTAATGTGTATGTGTTATGTGTAACCTTTTCTGCATTTTCTATTTTATTTTCATATGCTATGTTTTGGTTAATGAAAGCTTTGGTCTTTTTGTCATCCTTTTACTCTCTTTTCATTTGCATGGTTGTGTTTCTCTTTGTGTAGTGATTTCATATAGAGAAAATGAGTTTGCTCTAACTTAAAAGATTCATTTTTTGGGGCAACTTGGTTGCACTCTCTTATTTTATTTTTTAAAAATAATATAGTTAAAAGCATTGTTTTATTTAAGATTTTTTTTTTAATTATTGCTTTAAACTACTTTTTATGTCTGTTGGACCAGACCAAAAGTACATTTTTTTAGTCTTCCAAATGTTGTTCAAAGTTAATATTTTGGTAAGAAATTACATAAATGAGTTCCCATGAGGTCAATATGTAAAATAAATAGTTATATTATGCAAGATAAAAAATTAATTTTCGCCCCCCCTCTCCTCCAATCCTGGCTCCGCCACTGCATATAATGAAAATTGCCCCCCCCCCAAAGGATGTCTGAGAGAAGGGAGAGAGGTGCTGAGGACAAGCCTTCTCTGGAAGAAGAGGACCTGAAGGCAAGAAGCATAAAAAAACCCAACGGTGCCTTAGTTGAAGATTATACCATGGATGATGCTATGGTGGACAAGAACGGGATGCATAGATTGTTACGGAGGATAGCACCATTAAAGAAGGTGCAAAAGAGAAGTTCTCAGAAGGGAGTACAACAAGGAAAACGGTTTCCTATCGAGACAAGTTACTCCAGCTCAATGGCAATGGATATAATTCGGAGAGCGAGGATAAGGACTAGGGGTGTGCATGGAGCGGTTCATAACCGATTTTAACAAAAATCGAACCGATTGTAAACAGTTTGATTTTCAAATTGAACCAGGTTTCTTCTTATAAAGCGGGTTTTTAATTTTCTAAACCGATTTATGGTTTATAACCGAGTTTAATTCAAAACCGGTTATGAACCATAAACTGGTTATCAAGTTCAAAACTGATTTTTTAACAAATTCAAAATCGATTTTTGATGGATTGTGCTATTTATATAAGTAGTTGTTTGTTTCTCCCGGTCATAGGTAGTTGACCAACTATTTCTTACAAGAATCTTCATTATTTTGGAACCCTCCGTACGAAATGATTCTCACAGAAAATTTTTCACGTTGTTTTGAGAGTGATTGGTAGAAGAACAATTGAATTATCTTAAAATTAAAAAAAAATTGCTCTTCGTTCTCTCAAGATTTATGTTACTAAGAGTTTCATTTAAACTGATGGAGGAAGGTATGGGTAGGGGTGTTCAAAATATCCAAAAGAACTAAACCAATCCATAACCAAACTGCTCCACATTTTAAAAATCATTTATTTTTAAAAATTGATTTCATATGAAACTGTAATTTATTTTTATAAACTGGTTATTTACCAAACCATAAAAATAATTGGTTATCCATAACAACTGCTCTATAATTAAAGAAAAAATAAGTAAATCCATTGAGTTGTCCTTTTAACGGTGCTCTCAGAGACGTTAAGCCAATTGATTAATTCCGTTGCCCTTTTCGTTATATTTTTTAACTCCATCTTTGTCATTTCAAAGCCTTCACCTTGTCAAGTTGTGAGTTTGCTCGAAGGCTTGTATGTGGTTATTATTTATTTATTTTTGGGAAAAAAGTTGTTACGTTACATAAGAAGTACTTTCTTAAGATGCGACCTTTCGGGTTATGTGTCATTTTTTTTACATAAATGTTTTCTACTTGAGCTGCTTAACTTTTTTGCTAGTTTATTGTTTGGAAGTTTGAGTCAATTGACTAATATAACAGGCATGATAAAAGATAATACTTATTTGTTCTTTAATTATAAAGCAGTTTGGTTATGGATAACCAATTATTTTTATGGTTTGGTAAATAACTAGTTTATAAAATAAAATCCAGTTTCATATTAAACAAGTTTTAAAAATAATCGATTTTTAAAATATGGAGCACTTTGGTTATGGATTGGTTTGGTTCTTTTCGACATTTTGAACACCCCTAATAAGGACTGGATTCAACAACATAGAAGAGAGGAAGAGGAGGAAGATTTGGATGAAGAGGTCCCTGAAGAAGAGCAAGATTCCCTTTGCCCAGTCTACCATTTTTATAATGCTGAACATAAGCAAGAGTGTAATAAGTGGAGGTCTGTCTTGATCATTAAACTGATTGGCAAGAGAATAAGCTCCAAGTTTATAATGTCAATGCTCTTAAATATGTGGAATATCCTCATATCCTATGTGTTCATTGTCCTAGACAATGGTTACTTGCTTCTAAAGTTCAATGACTCGAAAGGCTATAGCCATGTCTTGCATGAAGGTCAGTGGATTGTTGTGGATCACTATGTCACCGTCCAAAGATGAAGATCAGTATTTTGATCCCTACGATGAAACTTTAGAGCGTCTGGCAGTCTGCTTGAGGATTCTAGGGTTACTAATGGAATTTTACTGTTCCTGTCATCTTTGGACGATTGTTAGTCTATTTGGTAGAACCTTAAAGGTAGACCACAATTCCATTAGAAAGGTTGAGGATGGGGATGAAGAGAGAACGGACAAAGCGAATTTTCTCATCTACGTTGAAATAGACTTGCCAAAAAGCTTAGTCTCCAAGTTCAAAATTGGAGGTAGAGTTCTTCAGGTAGCTTACGAAGGCTTGAACTTGGTGTACTTTGAATGTGGCCAATATGGCCATAGAAGAGACTAATGCAGGGGGTATATCAGAATCTTCCCACATGGAGGAAATAACCGTGACCACCAAAGTAGCCCTACTAGCCAACTTCAACCAAAGGAAACAAATGATGCTTTCTGGTCATAGATCGTGGTCTAACGACCTGCCAAAAGTAGACGCTCGCGAGCTATTCCCATGAAAAAAAAAATCAAAAAGCCAGGAACTGAACAGAGGCAAACCTATAGCCAACAAGAGTCTGTTGGAAAAATGAACACAGGAAAGAAACACAACTTTAAAATGTATTGAAATTTTTTGATGGGGTACAAAAAAATGTTGTGGACTTTAGTCTCTCTCTCTCTCTAATACTTTTCTTATAATTTAGTGCTTCGGCACTCTCTCTTTTTTTCTCTGATTTTTGATACAACACTCACACTAATAGCTTAACATATATCTCTATTTATATTCATTTGTTTTGCCGCTTTTGTTGGCCAGTACAGTTGCCAACTTTTGCAATCCAATTCAATTTGATTTTGTCTTCTTTTACCGTCACAAGTTCCCAACCACTTTGACAGAAATCATTCCAACACGTGGAAATGAATGCTAGCTGTAAGTTGAGATACAGCTCTTGATACTTCTAGCAAGCGGTGTAAGAAAGTAGTGGAAATATTGAATTTGTATTCTAACACTCCCCTTCAAATTCGATTTTGCATACCAATCATATGTTTGAACTTGTTGAATACATCCGTCTTCAATGGCTTCGTAAAAATATCTGCCAATTGTTCTTCAGTTCTGCAATAGATTAATTCCACAACTTTGTTTTTAACTTGCTCCCGAATAAAATGATATTTCGTGTCAATATGCTTGCTTCGGCTGTGGGAGACTGGATTCTTTGCAAGTGATATAGCAGACTTGTTATCTACTTATATAATAATTGTACCTTCTTGCTAATAATGAAATTCATTCAATATATTCTTTAACCAAATAGCTTGACACGTACACGCTGCTGCGGCTATGTATTCAGCTTCGCATGATGATAGAGCAACTGTCTGTTGTTTCTTTGATGACCATGAAAATATTGCTGAGCCAATATGAAAAGCATATCCTGAAGTGCTTTTTCGATCATCTACATCTCCACTATAATCACTATCTGCATAGCCAATTAACCTTGAATCTTGGGAATGTGTATAGAATAACCCATGACTGATGGTTCCTTTGATATATCTTAAAATTCTCTTTGCTGCACTGAAATGATCCTGCTTTGGATGCTCCATATATCTGCTAATTAGACCAACTGCAAACATGATATCTGGTCGAGTAAATGTCAAATACCTCAAGCTTCCGACCAGGCTTTTGAATAGTGTTGGGTTTACTGGTTCTCTATCTGAGTCAGCTTTCAACTTCGTTCCCGCTTTTATTGGTGTTGAAGTAGGCTTGCAATCTTTCATTCTGAACCTACTCAGTATTTCTTCTATATACTTCTTTTGTAACATATAAATTTCTTCTTCCATTTCTTTTACTTCAACTCCAAGAAAATAAGACATTTCTCCAATATCTGTCATTTCAAATTCTTTAGTCATAGCTTTCTTAAATTCAACAAACATACCTGGATTATTCCATGTGAAGATTATATCATCCACATAAAGACACACGATCATCATATCCCCATCTTCATTCTTCTTCGTGTACAAAGCATGTTCATACGGACTCTTCACAAATCCATTCTTATGAAAGTATTCATCTATCCTTGTGTTCCAAGCTCTTGGAGCTTGTTTCAATCCATATAGTGCCTTCTTCAACCGATAGACTTTATCTTCTTCTCCTTTTTAACATAACCTGAGGGTAGTTCAATATAGACTTCTTCTTCCAAGTAACCATTTAGAAATGTTGATTTCACATCCATTTGGTATATCTTCCATTGCTTTTGCGCTGCAACTGCTGTAAGAAGTCTGATAGTGTCAGTCCTTGCAACTGGTGCAAACACCTCATCATAATCTCTCCCATATTTCTGCTTGTAGCCTTTAGCTACCAATCTTGCCTTGTATTTCTCCACTTTTCCTTCTTGATTAGTCTTTGTCTTGTACACCCACTTTACTCCGATGGGCTTATGTTTCTTAGGCATAGTTGTGAGCTCCCATGTGTCATTTCTTTTGATTGCAGCAATTTCATCATTCATGGCTTTCTTCCACTTTTCATCTTTTACAGCTTCCTCATATGTCACTGGATCACATTCAGCTATTAAACAAAATAATGAATAATCAAGGGTAGTTTGTACCGGATCTGTAGCATCATAGATATCACTTAAGTTTCTCATCCTTGCTTCTGCTCCCCCTGAAGTGTTGCTACTGCTACTGCTACCTGAGGTTGAGGCTGTAGATGCAGGAGTTGTTGGATTAGGACTTGGAGGAGGTGTCTGATCATTGCCTGCTACAACTGCTTGCTCTGTTGAGTTATCATCATCTTTAAAGAATAACCCTTCTACTATTTTTTCTTCGTCATTCCATCTCCAGTAATCTGCTTCGTCAAACTCCACATCTCTTGAGATGATTACCCTTTTTGTCAGGGGATTGTATAATCTATAAGCTTTACTCCTATGCTCATAGCCAGTAAAGATACATTTTTCTCCTTTATCATCTAACTTCTTTCTCTTCTGATCTGGAATATTGGCATATGCAATGCAACCAAAAATTCTTAGATAGCTTACCTCTGGCTTTCTGCCACTCCATGCTTCATTTGGTGTTTTGAACTTGACACTCTTTGTTGGACATCGATTCAATAGATAGGCAGCACATTGGACAGCTTCGGCCCAGAGTGTTCTTGGCAGATGCTTTTCTTTCAGCATGCTCCTTGTCATATCAAGAATTGTACGGTTCTTTCTTTCTGCTATACCATTCTGTTGTGGTGTGTAGGCTACTGTCAATTGATGAATTATTCCATATTGCCTACAAAATTCTTCAAATAATTTGGAAGTGTATTCAACCCCTCTATCTGTTCTGAGTGTCTTCAGATACTGACCACTTTGCTTTTCTGCCATTGCTTTGAATTCTTTGAATTTTTCAAGAGCTTCTGATTTTTCTTTAAGAATATATACCTAAGCTTTTCTACTAAAATCATCAATAAAAGTAATATAATACCCGTTTCCACCAAGAGATGGAATATCAAATGGACCAGCTATATCTGAGTGAACTAACTGCAATGGTCTTTTTCCTCTCCATGATTTGCCAACTTCAAAGTTTTGTCTATGTTGCTTTCCTCTCATGCATCCTTCACACAGCTGATCAGGTTGGTTTATCATTGGTAATCCATTTACCATCTTTGCTTTTGATAACAGCTTCAGGCCAGTGAATCCAAGATGACCAAATCTGAAATGCCATAACCACGAACTATCTTCAATGATGGTCTTCATGCACTTTATTGCACTTGTCTGGATGTTTAGCTTGAAGAGATGATTTCTTGTCATATCATATTTTGCAATCAATTCTCCTTTCTGATTTCTCATAATGAGAGAATTATTCTTCAAATGAATATCATATCCTTTTTCTAAAAGCTGACCAAGACTGAGGAGATTGATTTTCAAAGATGATATGTAATAGACATCTGAAATGTATTTTCTATCTCCATTCTTTGTGAATATCATAATCTTACCTTTGCCTTTAACTGGAATCTTTGATAGATCACCAAACGTAACTTCTCCTTGGACTTCCTCATTCAGCTCTGTGAATAACTCCTTTTTGCCACACATGTGATTACTAGCTCCAGTATCAAGGTACCAAACATCTTTCCCACTATCTTCCTCGCCTTTGTAAGTGAACAACATGGTCGGTTCATCATCTTTCTCTTCAGTTGTTGTATAATGACTTCTCTCCGCAACTCTGGCAGCATCTCTACACTCATAGCTGAGATGACCATATTTGTTGCAATTATAACACTGCAAGTGAGATTTATCACCTCTTTGTTGAAATCTTCCTCCTCCTCGGGTCACGAAACCACGACCTCGACCACGATTATTATATGCTCCTTGATCACGTCCATATGCTACAACATCAGTCTGAAATCTTCTATTTGTTTGGCTATATCCACCACGTACGCCACGACCACCTCGAGTGTTGAATCCACCTCGGGTGTTGAAACCCCCTCTATATCCACCATGATTTCCTCTGCCACATCCATAGCTACTGCTACTGGCTTGATTAGCATCAAGAGATAACTTGCTTTGCAAAGCTTGCTCCAATTTGCTCGAACCTTCATTAAGATTCATTCTTTGCTCGTGAGCTTGAAGAGAACCCACAAGCTCATCAATAGATATAACTGACAAGTCTTTGGCTTCTTCAATGGCAGTGACAATATAATCGAAATTTCTTGTTAGTGATTGTAGAATTTTCTCCATTACTCTGACATCATCTAAAGTCTCTCCATTTCTTTTCATCTCTTTGGCTACCTTTTGCACTCGTGAGGAATAATCTGTAACTGGCTCTGCATTCTGCATTTTTAAGTTTTCAAACTCAGCTCTAAGTGATTGGAGCCGTACCTTTTTAGCTTTGTCAACTCCTTGGCAAGACTTCTGTAAAATCTAACATGCTTCCTTGGATGATTTTGCATCTGATATTTACTCAAAGGTTGATTCATCAACACCTTGAAAAATTAAGAAAAGAGCCTTTTTGTCCTTCTTTCGTGAATCTTTAAGCGTCTTTCTCTGGGCATATGATAAAACTGCTTCTGCAGCTGCATTGGCGGGCTCCATGTATCCATCCTCAACAAGGTCCCATATATCTTGGGAACCTAGCAACGTCTTCATCTGAATACTCCAATTTCCATAATTACTCTTTGACAACTTTGGAATTTGTGATTGCATCATCTCCGCCATCTTTGATCGAACCTGGCTCTGATACCACTTATTGGAAAAATGAACACAGGAAAGAAAAACAACTTTAAAATGTATTGAAATTTTTTGATGGGGTACAAAAAAACGTTGTGGACTTTTGTCTCTCTCTCTAATACTTTTCTTATAATTTAGTGCTTCGACACTCTCTCTTTTTTTCTCTGATTTTTGATACAACACACACACACTAATAGCTTAACATATATCTCTATTTATATTCATTTGTTTTGCCGCTTTTGTTGGCCAGTAAAATTGCCAACTTTTGCAATCCAATTCAATTTGATTTTGTCTTCTTTTACCGTCACAAGTTCCCAACCGCTTTGACAGAAATCATTCCAACACGTGGAAATGAATGCTAGCTGTAAGTTGAGATACATCTCTTGATACTTCTAGCAAGCGGTGTAAGAAAGTAGTGGAAATATTGAATTTGTATTTTAACAGAGTCAACCATAAAGAAAAGTTGCTAACAAACTTGGGTTGTGAACTTTACGAGGATGCACAAAACTGCTGGTAACTTTGCTGGCAACTCTGTTGCAAACTAGAAGGTTACTAAGGAGCCTAAAACTATATCCTCGACAAATGATAAGAAGTTAACTCCGAAGAAGAAAATGAATGGTAAGTCTGGGACTATATCTTCTTTGGATAATGGGTTATGTGGCAAGACAATGGTGGAGTCCCGAAAAGCTAATAAAAGCATGGAGGGACCTAGCAACATGAAAAGTGCACAAGGATGTAGCATGAAAAATGCAAACTACACCCAGCCCACTACCCCTACGATAGCAAAACACCAGATGTCCGCTCAACTAAACAAAAAAAATAAAAATGACATGGAAATTTGGTCCCCGAGCCATCTTTTCTATGCACCTGTATATGTCTCAAGGTCCTGATGGTCTCCAAGCCATCTTTTTCCAAAGCCAATGGCAGAAGTTTGGTCCCTTAGTATGCTCCCTGGTTAGATATATTTACTTGCCCCAAAAAGTCAGTGAGATTAATCAAACCTTTCTTTGCCTCATACCCAAAGTTGACAATCCATCCTCTATGAAGAATTATAAACCTATCAGTCAATGTAACGTGGTCTATAAGATTGTGATTAAACTCCTATTCAACCGACTTAAATCGCACGTGAATACCTTAGTGCTCCTTAATCAGTGTAGTTTCATTAAGGGTAGGCATAATTCAGACAACATAATCATAACCCAGGATATTTATCACTCCATGAGAATCAAGAAAGGGAAGAAGGCTTGGATGGAAATCAAAGTCGATTTGGATAAGGCCTATGATCATGTGAATTAGGACTTTCTCCGATTGACTCTTGTTTAAGCGGTTTTCCCATCCAAAGCCACTGATTTAATCATGGCTTGTGTCTTTTCCGGTACAATAAATGTGCTTTGGAATGGAGATACCACAAAGGTCCAATCCAACTAGAGGGATAAAACAGGGAGATCCCCTATCTCCCTATATTTTCTTTCTTTGCATTAAAAGGCTTGCGCATCTAATTTATGAGGCTGCCAACAAAAAGGTGTGGAAACCGGTTATCCTTAGGAAAACTGGCTCGCCATGTCCCACATTTTCTTTGCCGATGATCTTTTACTCTTTTTAGAAGCTTCTTTGGAGCAGGCCCATCTTATAACTAATGGATTATTTATGCTTATTATCTAGCCAACAGGTTAGCAAGGAGAAGACCCTCTCCAAGAATATTGATCACACCTGTGTTTTATACATTGTGTAAGCTTTAGGGTTTTCCATAACCTCTGACCGTGACAAATATCTGGGAATCCCTCGTATCCCTCTGACCACGATTTTCCATGACCTCACACCTCTTTGAATATATTTTTGTTTTTAAAAACTGTTTTGAACATCAATTTTGAAAACTGATTTTGAGAGTAAAAGAACAATAAAACTTGTTTGAATGTAGTTAGTTTTAAAGTTATAAAGAAGTTATAGTTATTTACATAAATGCCCTTAATGAAGTTTCATAATTATAATATTGCCATCGATAAGTAATTTAAAATTAAAAAAAATGGATTTATTTACCAAAATGCCATTAATGATATTTACTATTTGCTTTTCAAGTTCCTTGATACTGAAATTTTAGGGATTTTGATAGATATGTCATTATCTTGATTTTCTGCATTTATCATGCAATCTTGGAGCATGATTTGTGCCTTATATGATTTATCTAGTGTGATAGGACAATGTAATCTTTGATTTATTCTATTGTGAGAAATCTGAAATTCTATTTTGTGTGTTAAAGTGAAGTAATTGTGTGTGAAAAATTTGTCCAATGTGTGTTAGGTGCGACCAAGTGGGTTGGTGGCCTTTGCTTGGCTTGAGATTGTTTCTCAAGGCTTAGAGCCTCAAGAATCCACTAGGGAGTGTGAAGTTCTTTTGTGAGAGAAGTTGGTGAACTCTAGGTTCGACATCAGAAAATTCTTAGAGTTTAGAGGAATGTAGGCACTGGGAAGATTTTTGGTATTTTGATTGATTGCATGCGTGACATGTGCTTGTAAAATGTTGTTTTCATGATCAATAAAATATCTGCGAATACTTCAGTCTAGACTTAGCATCCCATTGCACTAAGGGGTGTGAACCAGGATATTTCGTGTGTCGTTCTCTCATTAATTTGAATTTTGAATATTCTTTATAGAGTTGAAAGTAACATTGTTTCTGGTTTGAAACTGCTATAATTGTTCTCTATTGAATTAAAAAGTGCTGTAACCGTGATCATATATTTTAGAGATAGGTTACTCTGCCTATTCCATTTTCTGCCAACTATACTTACCCCTCTAAACACCATCAGATTAAAATTTCATCCGACGGTAGAGATTCACAGGATAAAATAAATCCATCTTCACCATTCTCTCTCAGTGCCTCCCACTCTCTCTCTCTCTTCTCACCCCCTTCGACCACCATCACTCTCCACCATCCCAAATCAGGACAACGGTGACACCACCATTAAACAACGCTCCATTATGTCACTTACCTTCGTCAACCACTATCAAACAACGCTCCACCATGTTACGAATAGGAGTGTCGATTTTCCGTCTTCTTCTCTTACCCATTTCCTTCGTCTTCTCACTTTCATCACCGTGTTGTCTTCGACCCCACCATGTTTTTGTTGTTTTTTTTTATCTCCCTCTCCCAGATTATTTCGTTTCTTTGTAATGTAATGAAGAATTTAAAAAAAATTAAAATAAATAAAAAAGCTAATTTTTCATAATTGTACCTAATTGAACCTGTGATATCCTGATTTCGTACAAATTTGTAAACGCAGTTAGCCAAATGACTTGTACCAAATCAATTGATGATTTAGTTTTTGATTAAATTGGTTTGCCAAAAAAAATGTTGTGCTTTTGATAATGGAAGATGATGGTTGTCGAAGGGGGTGGAAGGAGAGAGAAAGGGTGGGAGGTAATAGGAGAGAGGAGAGAAAAGAGGTAAAAAGGTTTGTTTTATCGTGTCAATCTCCACTATTTGATAAAATTGTAATCTAACGATCTCCAATGTTTGATAAAATTGTAATCTAACGATATTAAGAGAGGTAGGCAAAAGTAGGCAGAATAAGAATAGGAGAAAAACCTATCCCTATATAATATAAGTGTTGTAGCATTTAATTGTGTTTGTAATCATTGGGAAATTAATCATCTTTCTGTTTTGTATAAGAAGTTAAGCTGTGTTTACTCTTTGTTTATAAAGGTCAGGTACTTCTTTGCTATTATATATTATATAGAAATTTATAGGGCATATAGAGAGATTAAGTAAAATAGTAAAATTGTTATACCTGTATGACCGTTAACTAAATTGATTTTCGCAAAATAAATTGAGGACGGTCAATTTAATTGTGTTGGTGTGCTGCTTGAACTAATAAGTTCAACTTTGTCTAGGCATATTATTTTTAAAGTCTACTTGTAAATTTTTTATGAAAAAATTAGAACATTTATTCACCCATCTCCCCCTCTCTAGGTGTTTCATAAACTTCCTATGTAAAAAGCCACTTGCCAAACAAATATTCAAACTTATACTTATCTCTAGTGAGTAAGCATAAATTATTATTATTCATATTATCATTACAACCACAAATAAAAGCAAGTAAATTAAAAGCAGCTGATACATGACCTCAAAAGAGGAAACTAAGAAACAGTGAGACATCAATAATGCATAACATAAACGTTGTACTCAACAACAGTGATCTCAGTTTTAGGATCAAAGAAGTGAGTCCTAGCTTCTGCATATCCCTTAGCAAACCTGAAAACCCCACTTCCACCAATCACAGGCATCTCCCTAACCGTGTTATAAACTGAGTTCCTTCCCACAATGGTGATGCTGCTACCATTATACCTCCCCTCAAACAAGACAAAGTTCATAACCATAAGAAGATCAAGCCCTGTCTGTGATGTGGATACATAAATCCCTTCAGATCTTCCCACAAGTTTTGAACTTAGTTCTGGTCCTAAGGTCAAAGCATTGAAGAAGAGTGTAACCATACCAAAGGCATCGGCAGGGTTATACTTAGGGAGCGGTGGAACAATTGCAACTGAGGTGACATTCTTTCCACTAACGATGTTTTGCCAATAGAATTTGAAGTGGCTGAAGCATTCTTTCTTTTCCATGGCCATCATCTCGCGGTCTAGTGAACGCACGAAACCGGTTTCTTCTGTGGAGACAGAGGTGAGTGTATAGGAAGAGAGGAGAAGGAAGAAGATGAGGTATTGGGTTCCCATGTTTTGGTGGTTATGAGAAGTTATTGTTACTCTAACAAAAGTGGGATGAAGAGTGGGATGAAGAGAGTGTAGAGAATGAATGCAAGAATTTATAAGCTAAGATTGGGGAGTGTGAAAAGTTGGGAAGCAAGTGAGTAGGTACTTTCGTTTACGTGATATTATATAAAATCATGCAAACTTGACCTAACACCTTAATTTGTAGAAGGGTTGATTGTAAACTTTATGGCCAAAATAATATGGAGTTATGATCCTTTGACATCGGTATCAAATTTGAAATCTGACACTCACCTGAGAGTCATTAGATCAAAAAAGATCAATGGTGTCACATGCTTAGAAATCATAGCCATTGATCTTTTTTTATACAATGGCTCTCAGATGAGGTGTCAAATTTCAAATTTGACACTGGTGTCAAAGGATACTACCTCAATAATATACTATCAAAGTTTTTTTTTAAGTAGATATCAACGGTGTCCACAGCCCTATTAGATTTGTCTAATGTAATTTCGGGTTTCAACCTCTATATTTTGTTTAAGAGTTATGACTCTCAGAACTCAAACTTACTATCCTCTAGGCTACTATCAAAGTTTTTATATTTAAGCTATTGGGAATTTGAATCATTATCATTTAATGTTTGGGAATTAAATGTGTTTAATTAACTGCAAAGTTAGCTACGAATGGATCAAGCTGAGAATATGCACTGAAAATTCTCATAATAAACTATATTTTTTAAGGTTTTAGATTAAAATTTGATGTTAAGGCTTAGTTTTTAGTTTATTTAGAACAACGACAAAAACAGGCATCTTTACTTTCCATCATTTGAACTTTAAAAAACTTTGGTACGAGGAGAGATATTATAGATAAAGACGTTTTGTTTTAGAAGGAAGTCGTCTGATTCCATGGTTTAGAAAACAATTGGGAAGAAATTGTGGTAGTGTCCTGAATTTTCATTTCCTTATAAACTAATACATGTCCTGAATTTTCATTTCCTTATAAACTAATATGAATTATTGGTTTTTAAAATGAAAATATAAATGTAAGTTGTGAATAATTAAGTCCTATTTACTTATAAATAATTAAGTAAGGATAATTTCAATAAGGGAACTTGTATATTAAAAATAAATTTATAAACTCAATTACGATACACTGCTTTTAAAAAATGGAATATTTTATTTTAAAATAAATAACGTGTTTTAATAATTCAAAATATTTGAATAATCTCGAGTATATAAATATTTTAAAATTTATAATATTACCCTTCTCGAATTATATTAATAAATATAATCTATAAAATAGTAAAGAAGAAAAAATATCAGAGCATTTTGAATTATAAAGTTATACGGACAGAACATATTGGCACAAAAAATTGAAATTTTATTTGTTCAATCATAGCACATCAAACGTTATCTATCATCACAAAAAGACGCCAATAAAAAGACAATCATAAGAAAGCTTTTATTTGATTAATTTAATAACTGAAAATCTAATTTCAAAAACAATTTAATTACTGGAAATTTCATGAGCATAGGTCGCTATACCCTCAATGACACGCTGAGTACTTTTTTTTTAAATAAAATAAAAAATATTGAACGTATTATTGAAGGTATAGCGTGCTCATGAAGTTTCCAGTAATTAAATTGTTTTTGAAAGTAAACTTTTCAGTTATTAAAATAAAATAACAAAGAAAGAAGACTTAAAAGAAGAAAAAACTGATCGTGGTCCCCTGAGATGATTAAAAAAAATTTCATTTTGGGTCCCTAACAAAAAATACAATCTTCACTTTAGTCTCTTACAAAAAAAAATTAGTGTTCCGGTCCCTATGAAATTTAAAGTGGACCGATTTTAGTCCTTTTGAGAAACTAATGTGGGTCTTTTTTAAATTTGTGAGGATCACGATTTCAACTAAATAAATGGATCTACATTGAATTTCTTAGAGACCCCGAGACTAATTTTTTTTGTAAGAGATTAAAGTAGGATCGTATTTTATGTTAGGGACCCAAAATGGGCTTTACTCTTAAAATAATTTAAAATATTTAAACTTGCAAGAAAAATATGTATAACTAATATAAATTATTGTGTGTGTGTCCATAGGATATAAGGTTTTGTTCAATCATCCCCTTATAACTGTGTGTCCGGTCATAGGATATAAGGTTTTATCCAGTCATCCCCTTATAACTGTGTGTTCTTGGGAGGATATAATTATAATATTAAAGTTAATTTTCTCTCTCTCTTTATGTCAGCCGACAAATTGATGAAGAGGGAAGAAAAATAACTTTAATATTATAACTATGTACTTCCCATAGTACATAGTTATAAGGAGGTAACAAGACAAAACCTTATATCCTGTCACAGGACAAACAATAAACCATATATATATGGGTAAAGGATTTCTCCAGTCACCGGAGATAAAGTTGTCTCTAGTGAGCTCAAAAAATGACGTCATTTTGAGGCGAAAACCAAGGTGTTTTTTATAATTATAATATATTGCATGGTTATATTAGCATTTATCATTATAATTTTTTAATCTTATAATCCAAAACGACATCATTTTGAGTTCACTTGAGATAACTTTATCTCCGGTAATGGAGATATATTTTTCTCTATAATATATATATATATATATATATATATATATATGTATATATATCGACTTACATCGGTATAAGAATAATAAATTTTACATTCAATCTTCATCGTTGATTTCCTTCAATCAAACGGTTAAGATTGATTGGGTTATTTTCATGAATTAATTATTAATTCTCAATAAATTACAACGTCCGTTTTACGAAAATCAACGGTTAAGATTGAATTTAAGGTTTATTATTTTTACACTGGTGTAAGAAGATCTTGCCCCTATGTTTATATATATATATATATATATATATATATATATATATATATATATATATATTATATATATTTATATGGTAAAATCATTTCCTATGAAGCACCGACACTTCAAAAATCCTGACGTGTCGTGTCCGACACTTCCCGACACTCTCGGACACTCCGACACTCCCCGACACTCCAACACACATTATAGAAATTCAAAAAAAAAAAGAAGTTTAAAGGTTACATTGTGTTGAGTTTTTAGTTCTAACTATTAAATTCGTTGAATTACGATTACTATTTTATTGAGTTTAATATAAATATTTGAGATATCTTATGTTTTTTTGCAAAATTTATGAATATTATAAGTTTAGATTCATTTTTTTATTAAATTATTGAATATTAAATACAATATACACCACATAAATTAAAAATATTATTTAATATCAAAACGTGTCCTAACGTGTCGAAATCTAACATTTTTTAGAATTAACGTGTCGGAGTGTTGTGTCGTATCGTGTCACGTGTCCCGTGTCAGTGTCGGTGCTACATAGATCATTTCTACATATTGTCAACACCAAAGTGTCCTGCTAACCCTCCTGAATGTCCCTCGAGGATGATTGCCTCCCGTGGCGAACAATGAAGAATACAAAGTTTGTTGCCCTTAAAAAGGAACCCGTCAGCTATCAAAAATTGCAGATAAGGCCCTACCTTGCATTTCTCCCAAATATCCCTAAAATAAGTATCATTGACATATAACTCCTTGAAGGTATCGAAACCAATAACCTTCACCTGCATAATGGATAATAATGAGTGCTTACTGCTAAGTGATGCGACCTTGTTCAGCGCTCCTGCTTTATGTTGAATAACAAAGTTGAAAGCTTGAAGGAATTCCACCCACTTAGCGTGCCTGTTATTCAGTTTGTGCTGGCTATTGATATACTTCAAGGCTTCATTATAAGAAAATAGGATAAACTCCATAAAAATTAGATAGTGTCTCCGATGCTCCAAGCTCTGAATTATAGCATAAAACCCCTTGTCATAAGTAGAATATTTCCTCCTGCCTTCATTCAACTTCTCACTGAAGAATGCTACCGGTTTATTCTTTTGACTGAGTACACCCTCTATGCCAATTCTAGAAGCATCACAATACACTTCAAAAACATCAGAAAAATCAGGTAGCACTAGAACGGGGGCATCAATTACCTTCCACCTTAGTAATTGGAATGCCGCTTCTGCCTCCTTAGTCCACTCAAACATGCTTCCTTTTAGACAATCTGTAACAGGTAGGGGTGTTAACGAGCCAAGCCGATCTGAGCTTTGGTCTTAAGAGGCTAAGCTTGTTTTTAAATGTGTCAG
>JAVKPL010009039.1:0-35217 GCA_032173675.1 Gastrolobium villosum | reverse complement strand
GCAACTATAAGAGCCTTTTTTATGAATAAATATGAAAACCTATTACATGCTAATAGCTAGAGGTGGAAAATTGGGCTCGATCCGAAGGTCCGGCATACCATCATATTTTTATAATTAAATTAAAATTTCATCCATCTTCTTTTATAGTTAAATTCCTAAACCTGATTTTAATTTTTGTAAATAAAAATTTGTAAAATATCAAATACAAACGACGCAAATCCTTGCAAAAAATAATTATTTATTATTTTTTTAAACTAATTGTAATAGACAAAATTCCTTCTCTGAGATAAAATATTTTGAAAAAAAATTCATATTATGAGAAGAAAAAATAAGATTTCTAAAGTATCATTATAATTTTTTCAAATCCCAAACAATATCATTTTGACTTTGTAGAAAATAATTTTTATTTCAAAAGTGGTTGCTAACCATAAGGCTTGTCAGTCTTAATCTTCTTGCCACCAATGGCCACAACTTTGAAGGAAGATGAAGTCCTTGAAAGGGAAGGAAGCCCTCTAATCATCAGAAAAAAAAAAAAATAAAAAAAGAGAAAAATATTCACACAACAAAAATAATGAAATAATATTGTGTCTGGATATATATAGCTCAACCACATAAAGTGGAGTGAGCTATTTAATAGTGAAGAAGAAAAATAAGAAAAGAGAAAGACATAAATAATCAAAAGGATTTAAAGTTTATAAAATTACTTTTAGATAATTTTGTTTAACAAAATACACATAACAAATATATATAGGATTCATATGGACTCATGTGAAAAGAAAAGAAAATGGGCCACATATTTTTTTTGTGTATTTTGATAAAAATTAAATAAATTTATCTAAAATAATTTTAGAAACTTTAAATTCATAAATGATTTTATTATTCTCCTTACATAGGAGATAACTTCTCTCATGTTCTCTCACTTTGATTTTTGCACCCCTTTTTTCTTCTATGATGGTGAAATCCATTTATTTTTTCTCTATCACATAAGATAGTTATCTCCTATAAAAAAATAGTATTTCCCTTTTTATTATTTTAGGAAAATTGTTATTTCTTTTTCAATGCGCGTTGGTACTTTAGTTACGAGATGCATTTAATTTTTTTTAATAGTGTTTTGAAAAGAAAAATCACAAAAGTAATCAAATTAAAATTTAAAATTGTTAAGAGTCACTTCTGTAGTGTGTGAGAGTAATTAGGGCCGGTTGGATAAAGTGTTTTTCAAAAAATTAAAGTTATTTAATTTTTTAAAAAATGTTTGGGTTATGAAGAAAAAATTGAATTTTGACTTTTGATTTTTTTATAAGAAAACTTTTAGCTTAAAAAAATTGATTTTTGACTTTTTTGTGGCTTCTATTTTTTGTAAGAACAGACATGCAAACCTTATAATAGAAGTGTTTTTTTTTTTCTTAAAAAAATAGTTTTTTTTTTCTAAAAAAAAGATGATCCAATCAGGAAAGAGGTTAGTTTATCACTTATCGACTAGGAGAATATACTACAAACCAAAGTTTTATTCCAAACGGGAAAGAGGTTAGTTTATCACTTATCGACTAGGAGAATCTACTACAAACCAAAATTTTATAGTAAAAAAACTTTAAAATTTCTGGAAACTGAATTTATAAAACCCAAAGAAAAAGGAATGAGCAATGATCTAAGTGGGAATTTTAGTGTTTTTTTTATTACTATGCAATAAGAAATGGTGAATGTTTGAAGTGTGAAGTCACTAGCTATTGATGTATGCATTACATGCAACTTTTTTTGGGAAGATTACTATACTTTTGTTTGTAATTTTGATTCAATTCCTTTTTCAACATCAGAACGTGTAACTCCATACTGATAATTTTGACAGCTCTAACTAGTTAAGAGTATACGATGGATAAAAATGGGAACAAAAATTATTAATATATAACGATATTCATGGAAAAAAATGTTTAGTTTATTTTTTATTTTTCTAAATTTAAGGAGCAAATTTTATTTTATTTGTGTATGTGTGTGTATAAATAGGAACAATTTTATTTCTTGAAAATTTCCTACTACTTTGCATCCAAAATTGAATGTGTTACAATATAAAAGCCTGTGGATTTTTAGAAATTTATGACACCAACATAGAAGATGTCACCTCCTAATAACATTTTTTTTTGGTTGACTTTAGGTGTTTAGTAATGTTTCCAAAAGCCCGTTTAACTGGAAAATCAGAGAGCAAAACAATTCATGGATCAACCAGTTTATAGACATGACTTTGAATGAAAAGAAAATCCTAAACTTCTCAAGCATATAAGCTACTCAGTTAGAAGAATTTCTTATGTATCACAGTGTCAGCAACTCGAAAGTTCCAAACGGTGAAACAAGAAGCTATTACATGCTAATAGCTAGAGGTGGAAAATTGGGCTCGATCTGAAGGGCCGGCACACCATCACATTTTTATAATTAAATTAAAATTTCATCCTTCTTCTTTTATAGTTAAATTCCTAAACTTGATTTTAATTTTTGTAAATAAAAATTTTAAAAATTTCAAATTCAAACGACGCAAATCCTTGCAAAAAATAATTATTTATTATTTTTTTAATCTAATTGTAATAGACAAAATTCCTTCTCTGAGATAAAATATAAAAATGTAAATGTGACTATAAGAACTTTTTGTGTGGATAGCAGATTTTTGTTTATGGTTGATATTTGTAAAGTTCTGAATCATTGCTGTAATATTTTCCACCTGAAATGTAGAACAAGATTGCAACACAGTTTTTTGTAAGTATAAGGTTTGTAGTGTGATTAACCAACCACGACGGACGACAAAAATTTTGATCTTTTTTTCTTCATGCATCGCACGGTAATATACTAGTTCGAATTTCAAATTTGACACCGATGTCAAAGAATCTACCACTTTTTTAAAACGGACAAATTCAAACCTCAGAATCGGGTGATTTCATATTTGCATAATTTCATGTTTCTCTACAAAGATTTTATTATTTATAACAAAGGATTTAGCATTTCTCCTAAAGTTATTTCCAAAAATTTTTTAAAAAGATACAATATTTTGAAAAAAAATTAGAAGAAAAAATAAGATTTCTAAAGTATCATTATATTTTTTCAAATCCCAAACAATATCGTTTTGACTTTGTAGAAAATAATTTTTATTTCAAAAGTTGTTGCTAACCATAAGGCTTGTCAGTCTTAATCTTCTTGCCACCAATGGCCACAACTTTGAAGGAAGTTGAAGTCCTTGAAAAGGAAGGAAGCCCTCTAATCATCAGAAAAAAAAGAGAGCAAAATATTCACACAACAAAAATAATGAAATAACATTGTGTCTGGATATATATAGCTCAACCACATAAAGTGGAGTGAGCTATTTAATAGTGAAAAAGAAAAATAAGAAAAGAGAAAGACATAAATAATCAAAAGGATTTAAAGTTTATAAAATTACTTTTAGATAATTTTGTTTAACAAAATACACATAACAAATATATATAGGATTCATATGGACTCATGTGAAAAGAAAAGAAAATGGGCCACATATTTTTTTTTGTGTATTTTGATAAAAATTAAATAAAATTATCTAAAATAATTTTAGAAACTTTAAATTCATAAATGATTTTATTATTCTCCTTACACAGGAGATAACTTCTCTCATGTTCTCTCACTTTGATTTTTGCACCCCTTTTTTCTTCTATGATGGTGAAATCCATTTATTTTTTCTCTATCACATAAAATAGTTATCTCTAATAAAAAAAAATAGTATTTCCCTTTTTATTATTTTAGGAAAATTGTTATTTCTTTTTCAATGCGCGTTGGTACTTTAGTTACGAGATGCATTTAATTTTTTTTAATAGTGTTTTGAAAAGAAAAATCACAAAAGTAATCAAATTAAAATTTAAAATTGTTAAGAGTCACTTCTGTAGTGTGTGACAGTAATTAGGGCCGTTTGGATAAAAGTGTTTTTTACAAAAATTAAAGTTATTTAATTTTTTAAAAAATGTTTGGGTTATGAAGAAAAAATTGACTTTTGACTTTTGCTTTTTTTATAAGAAAATTTTTAGCTTAAAAAAATTGATTTTTGACTTTTTTGTGGCTTCTATTTTTTGTAAGAACAGACATGCAAACCTTATAATAGAAGTGTTTTTTTTCTTAAAAAAATAGTTTTTAACTAAAAAAAAGATGATCCAATCGGGAAAGAGGTTAGTTTATCACTTATCGACTAGGAGAATATACTACAAACCAAAGTTTTATTCCAAACGGGAAAGAGGTTAGTTTATCACTTATTGACTAGGAGAATCTACTACAAACCAAAATTTTATAGTAAAAAAACTTTAAAATTTCTGGAAACTGAATTAATAAAACCCAAAGAAAAAGGAATGAGCAATGATCTAAGTGGGAATTTTAGTGTTTTTTTTATTACTATGCAATAAGAAATGGTGAATGTTTGAAGTGTGAAGTCACTAGCTATTGATGTATGCATTACATGCAACTTTTTTTGGGAAGATTACTATACTTTTGTTTGTAATTTTGATTCAAGTCCTTTTTCAACATCAGAACGTGTAACTCCATACTGATAATTTTGACAGCTCTAACTAGTTAAGAGTATACGATGGATAAAAACGGGAACAAAAATTATTAATATATAACGATATTCATGGAAAAAAATGTTTAGTTTTTTGTTATTTTTCTAAACTTAAGGAGCAAATTTTATTTTATTTGTGTATGTGTGTGTATAAATAGGAAAAATTTTATTTCTTGAAAATTTCCTACTACTTTGCATCCAAAATTGAATGTGTTACAATATAAAAGCCTGTAGATTTTATGACACCAACATAGAAGATGTCACCTCCTAATAACATTTTTTTTTGGTTGACTTTAGGTGTTTAGTAATGTTTCCAAAAGCCCGTTTAACTGGAAAATCAGAGAGCAAAACAATTCATGGATCAACCAGTTTATAGACATGACTTTGAATGAAAAGAAAATCCTAAACTTCTCAAGCATATAAGTTACTCAGTTAGAAGAATTTCTTATGTATCACAGTGTCAGCAACTCGAAAGTTCCAAACGGTGAAACAAGAAGCTATTACATGCTAATAGCAAGGTGGAAAATTGGGCTCGATCCGAAGGGCCGGCAGCTATTACATGCTAATAGCTAGAGGTGGAAAATTATGGGACTAAAATCGATCTGAAGGGCCGGTTGAGGCACACCATCACTTTTTTATAATTAAATTAAAATTTCATCCTTCTTCTTCATTTATTGCCTTGTCAGTTAAATTTCACTTTCTAAAATGAAACTTTGGTGCGGATTGCTAAACCTGATTTTAATTTAATGTTATTTTATTATTTCAGGGTGATGTAAATAAAAATTTGTAAAATTTCAAATATTTAGTTTATTAAGGGTAAATTTTATATTATGACGCAAATCCTTGCAAAAAATAATTATTTATTATTTTTTTAATCTAATTGTAATAGACAAAATTCCTTCTCTGAGATAAAATATAAAAATGTAAATGTGACTATAAGAACTTTTTGTGTGGATAGCAGATTTTTGTTTATGGTTGATATTTGTAAAGTTCTGAATCATTGCTGTAATATTTTCCACCTGAAATGTAGAACAAGATTGCAACACAGTTTTTTGTAAGTATAAGGTTTGTAGTGTGATTAACCAACCACGACGGACGATAAAAATTTTGATCTTTTTTTCTCTGTGCATCGCACGGGTAATATACTAGTTAGAATTTCAAATTTATTGATAAGTTCCTCCCATTAGATAATAGATGAGTTCCCTGATGAGTGAGGTAGAAAATTACATCGACTCTCTCACAACTCTCCTAATCGCTAGAGAAATCCTAATCTAATTGCCCCTTGCCTCTCTGCTTCCTGTCTAACTGCCCTACATGTATTCACTCAACCCTATTTATAATTCCAATGATCTAACTAAATAATTCTGTTGGGATTTTCCTCATTAACCCCTGTTAAAAACCCTTGTTTGGGAACTACCTAGGCCTAACTAACAAAAGCTGGCCCACATGGTTCTTGGGGTCCACCATTATTTTTTCTAATCTACTATCCTATATAGGGGGTTTCTAACACTAAAATCAATGTGTTTACTTGTTGGATATAGCCCAGTGCTACTAGTAATATCCAGGAAAGCAAAACACGATTAGTGATAAGTGATAAACTTCCAACATATATATTTTTTATCTAGTCTCTTAAATCAGACATATATAGCCATGCTAAATTTTGCATAGCTGTAAACTAATATTCCCAAGTGCCGTCAACCCCAAGCCTGTGCATACATAGAAAAGCTTGTTTCACAAGTCATCTCACTGAAGCAGAAAAGAAGACAAAACTAAACAATGGAATTAGGTAAAATATGTCAAAAAGATTCAGCAATAGGTCCAATAAAAGCTGACACTTTTAAAAAGGTTATGAAGTCATTATTCATCAAAGCTACTTTTCCGCTCACTTGTATACTCTTCGTAGCAACAATAGAAGTTGATCAAAAAATGGTTTCCATTAACAAAATATTCAGCTATACAATGACTCTTTCTAAAACTCGGCTATAGAAAATGAACCAACAGCCCAAGAAAGAAAATTGGATTCGGAATTTGTCATCTATTATATACATCTTCCTATAATGGATATCAGCTGACTGTTCAGGGACACTTCTCAAAAGGTTGACTCCTTTGGCACTTCCAGCCATTTCCAAACGGTAAGCAAACCAGTCCCGTCTCCAGTGAAGATAAGCCCCCTAGAACATATCTGTAATGATCGAACCTCTTTTTTCGCAAATAATCGACCCATCCCTGAAAATCTGTAAAGGCAGACATAGACATGGTCAGGGGCTGCAAAAATTGCCCAACACAGAAATAAGTTACTGAACAAAATGAATGCAAGTTTAAGTTCACTTACGATTGCAGATCATAGAGGCGAACTGAATTGTCTCGGCAGGAGCAAAACAGTATAGGCTTGTCTTCTGCATCAGTCATCCCGCAGAGTGCAATAACACCCTATAATAAAAATTGAAAATATGGAAAGGATGAATCAACTAATTCCCTGACCAATTACAAAAAATAACAACTTAATTTCTACGAATGAAAATATAAACAAATGACATTTGACATAAAATTAAAATTTTACTTTATGCACAGATTAGGCAACTTACATTTTCCTCTGTGTGCGTGTATGTCACTTTCAAAGTTCCCTCTTCGGTGGGAACCCAGGCCTTAATGGTGCAGTCATGTGAACTTGATAACAAATTATCGCCGTAAGAAATAAGGGATGTGACTACGTCAGTATGCCCATTGAGTGTCATTTTACACTCTAATGTATCAAGGTCCCAAACCTGAAGAAAACAAGATAAAAAATAACCCTTTCAGAAAATTACCATGTAGAAGCAAACAACAAGCAGTAGAGTAGCTAACATAAGAAAATAGTACACTGCCTAAGATTCATACTGAAGAAAACATCCCTAAAAAAATCTACCAAAAGACACACAACGTTAGTTTCAAAGTTACCCAGCATAAAACCAAGAACATTTTAGCAATGTCCACATCAGTATGTTAAAATTCTCCAATCTGTAGTCTGGTGGTGAAATAACCTATCTTTTAACACGCTCCAAAAGGAGCACGGCATACATTCAAAAGAGTAAAAAGAGAAATTCCTCAATTCTCATTGACAGACAATAGACATACCATTATGCTATGGTCCATGGACCCAGAGTACAGCTTATTTCTACCAACAGTCAGGCAAACCACAGCTTTAGTGTGGCCATTTAGTGATTCGGCAAGTTCAAAAGGGGAAGTAGCTTCAGAGCTGCCTCTCCATGCAGAAATTACACCATCCTACAATTGAAATCATCAGATGATACATAAAATTATAGATGACATAAAATAGCTATCAAAAGGAGAGACAGAATTCTGATCAAAGAACAAATCTATCCGGCAACTAATTACAGAAAGAAAAAACAAGTCTATATAATATTAAATAACAACCATAAATCACTGTATGGGAAGTTACCTCTGCTCCAGCAAACAGTGTATCATTGCCAACAGTCATAGCAAGTACTTGCCCCTTAGGTCCATTAATAGTAAACTCTGAGCAAGTCTGAATATTCCAAGCCTTCACAATAACCGTGATAACATATTCAGCTTACATGTAATGCTCCAGTATACAAGACATGACAGTACAATGAAACAACTCAAAAACTGAAGTTATATCTTACCTTGACGACATTTTGCACACCAGCAAAAACCCATGGGCCATAACTGATCAAAGAGGTAACTTCAGCGCCAAGATTTATCACATTAACACATTGACCAGTATGACAGTCCCATATCCGAACTGTCCCATCAGAACTACCAGAAAAAAGTTTGTCCGATCCAACAGGAAATGCAATCCCAGTGATTACCTGTTGTCAAAAGATTTAGGCTAAGTACTCCAAAATTATTAATATAAAAGGAACCCACACAATTTCTAGCATTTCCCTGGCAAATTAGTGAGAAATTTAAAAAAAAAAATCCGGCTAACACTTGGTTCATTAGGATGCTGCTGGTAGTTCCCAAATTAAATAGTAGAATTATAAAACTATGATTCTAATTAGTAAATATTAAAATATCAGTCAAAAGATAATTTACCCACAGATCAAGTTTAATTTAATTAATTAATTCAGATACCCATTCAAATATAAAACCAATGCTAAGAAAGAAGAATTTTATAAAACACAGCATTAGATATACATGCACGCGTTTGTCATACTGAATACTAAAAGGTGAATGTAAGAAAAAAGTACCTTCTCGTGTCCTTGAAGCTTTGCTACTGTGGAAAGCATATCACGATGTGCAGAGTTGACACTAATTTCCGATTGAAGCTCAGTAGCACTTAGCCCATCTCTATCATCACTATTTCTACCATATACTCTCTTTGATTCATACGTAGAGATCTTCTGGGGCTTCCTTCGATAACGATAACGATGAGCATTCTTAGTATTGTTATAATAAGGAGCAGACCGTAATCGTGTTTCATGTAAAAATCTGCAAGGATTTCTGATGCATCTCCCCGCAAGCCGTAATGTTGTCCCAACGGTTCCTTCGGTTCTCCTCGCCACTATTTTACCTAAAAAAGCTAGGGCAGAACAAATCCATCGCAGAACTCCCATGTCGTCGACGTCAAAACCCACAACAGAGTTGGACGAAAGACCAATAACTAAACCTTATTCAGCCGCGTTAATAGCCACTACCCTAAACCCCAAATTACCGTATCGTCGATCCGTCTTAAAACCCTAATAAATAATTTTTTTTAAAAAAACCCCAAAATTCCCTGCGTAAAATAGAAACCCCAAACCCTAATATCAGAGAAGATAGATTGAGGGAGATGATCCACTGATAGAAGAAAGAGAGAGAAACCCTGAATTGGGTATTCGCATGCGTCGAAGAAGAAGAATCAAACCTGAGAGGTGAAACAGACAACGTCGCGAAATTTGAAATCAGAATTTTGAGAATTTTGGGAACGACGAGAGAATAGGATTCTGAGGATAAACTATAAACGAAGTGTGTTGTGTAATGAATGTGAGGGTTGAGTGTTTATTTATAGTGTAAATGGGCAGGCTCAGTGGCGGACCGGGCTCCACTTTGAGCCCGGCCCAAAAATTTATATGGGTATTTATTTTTCTTAATTTTAATTAGTTTATATAATATATTTAAATTATATTTTTTTTTGGTAATCATATATTTAAATTGGGAATAACATCTGTCATTTTAAAGGATAAAAGCTAATATCTTTTTAGATCCTAACCGTTGATTTCCGTCCATCAACGGTTATAATTTATTGGATCAAATTTAATGGGCCAATTTTATTATTAATTAATTAATAATTTTGATCCAATAAATTATAACCGTTGATGGACAGAAATCAATGCTTAGGATCTAAAATGATATAAGCTTACATCCTTTAAAAGGATAGATGTTTTTTCTATTTAAATTATATTAAATATAGAGCACCTGAACAGATAGGACTAAGAAGAATTATAATTTTATTAAATATTTATTAATTTTACTAAAAATATTTTTTTTATACTAGTGAAAATTGAACACATAACCTAATATAACTTATCCAAATCGTTCATCAAAAATATTTTAAGTTTTAGATAGGACCAAATTATAAATTGTTGCCCGGGCCAAATTACAATTTTAACCCGGATCAAGTTATAATTAATTATATAATTATATATAATAAGTATAATTTGTTAAAATTTAGTCCGGGTCGAGGCCACACCTAAGATATAGGTAGCTCAGCCACTGGCCAGGCTGGGCCGGGCCTCTATTGGTTTCAAGGTAATAGCTATGAATAGTCATCGACTCCCGGTAAGGGGTAGAAGGGTGTGTAAGCCTACGTAAAAAAAATATTCAGCCTATCTGGGACCGTACGTAAAAGAATCAAATTAAGAAATATTCATGGTAACCATTTGTGTAGATGAAATTAGTAAAATTATCTATTGAGCAATATAATACCGAAGTCAAAATTGCAAATACTGGGACCGTACTTCAAGTAGGCGATGACATTGCTCGTATTCATGGTCTGGATGAAGAAGTAATGGCGGGTGAATTAGTGGAGTTTGAAGAGGGTACTATAGGCATTGCTTTAAATTAGGAATCAAAAAATGTTGGCGTTGGAATCAAATAAGAAATGACATATCTATATCTTATCTTTTATTTATATTAGAAAGTAAAACTGTTTATTGGAAAGTTTGATGACGTGTCGCGTTTTCCTTCAATTTCAGCTTTGTGTTCACACCTAAAGGAATTTGAAATGTTTATGTTATAGTAACTTTTTAAATTATTTTTTAGGCTAAAAGTTTAAAATAAATAAATGGAATTTCGGCTTAAAAAACAATTTTTGACAGACACAATTAAATTCCCACTATCTCCTTATTGAAAGCTGAGAAAGTTGGAAGCTGCAACAACTTATTGAATCTTATTGGGAGCTGAAAAGTTTTTCAAATTATTGAGTTTTATTGGGAGCTGAAAAGTTTTCAAAGTTGAGCCTTAGTGGAAACTGATAGGTCTTTTTGCAATATCTATCTCTATATATAAAGGAAACCCATTTGTTGGAAAGTCTGATTGTAACAGCCCGTTGTACACCGGTATTGTTAACATTAATTATGATATTAAGCGCAGTTACAATCACAACAATTCATTTATAAAAATGAGAATAAACTTTTTTCGATTATTACGCGAACAGTAAAAGTATAAAAAGCGTAATAATAAAAAGCTGTGATCGTAACTGAAACACTAGCGGAAGACTTACTTAACTATTTCTACACTTTATTTTATCACATACAAGATACTAAGGGGTTCCCATAAACCCACTTAGCCAATTCCTCACTTTTTACGTTTTTACCACTTAACCAGATTTGCTAAAAAAAATTTCTACGAAGACAAAACAAAAATACAAACTGAGACTCCAGGTTATCTTTTTTCCTTATTCAATTACCTTTCTAACAAGCTATCACACACTCGATTCCGAGCTCGTGAGCTCCGGTTATCGCCGTTTGAAGTTGGACAAACAACATTGCCTACCAACTCCAAAACAGCCAAAAACCTCCAATCTTCACCGAATATTCTGCACCTAACTACCAAGCCACTATCTCTCAAACTTTTACACCATAAACTAGACACCTCAAACTTCAATTTGATACATCGTATGCTTAATTTGACCAAGTAACGAAGCGGGAATTAATTTCCCTAAACTGACCCAGATTTGCCCACTGAAATAGGCCAGAACAGGGCAGTTCGTGTCTTCAGCCACCATGGGCTGCGCACACCACCAATGATCCTAGGATTTTGACACAACGTAGGGGACATCTTAAGCTTCAAAATGGCGTATGGCACGTCCCAATCGGACCACTATGGAGAGAGATACGCTCTCCCAAAGTTCACCCAAAAACTGCCAATTCTACAGAAAATTCGCCAGAGTTTCCTTTGTATTTCCTAAAATCCCCAAATTTGCATAAGCTGTTTAACACTACTAATACACCTGAAATCCAGCAAAGTCCAATGGGTGGCACACACAAGGACCAACAACGCCTTGGGGCACTTACAACCCAATCCAATATACACTTAAACATAAGCAGTTTACTTTTAAATCTTTTATAGTTTCAATCACTAACTTTCAATTTCATGCATAATTCATCATACGGATAATCATAAACCTAAAATAGGCCTAAAGCCCTTCCATCATAATACATACATCCATGGTACATTTACAATACTGGATTACATTTACATTTACAACTTTAACTTTAAACTACAAATATTTACATATTACAACTTCACTTGCCAAATAAATTCATAAACTAATATGACATGATAGCTAAACTTAGCCAAAATAACATGAACATAATGCTAATGGACTCCTCCTACATACATATACATGTTCATGCTCTAAGTCTAGCCTAGGCCAAGTGGCCACCAAAAAGCAAACTATGCACCACTGCTCCACTCATCATCATGCGGGCTTCTTGCCCGCTGCTCCGTGTCCACTGGTACATCCTGAAATAAATGCCCCGAGACGGGGTGAGATATACGGATATATCTCAGTAACCAAGAGGTTCTGGAGAAAACTCCGCCCAATGGTTCACTTCGATGTATATCAATAGCATAAAAACAACACCACTGTTATAAAACGGGATAAAACAAGGGATTTAGAGAAAGGGGAAAAATATCAGAAACAACTACGACATGCGGGATGGTAGCTACCAATACCACGCCATGTCCTCGGCTATACGCCTATGGGTACTACCCCTGGCGTGTTCATAGAACAACCCACCAAGGTACCCCTTCCAACCATATACACCCGAGACTACCTAGTGTGCTCCTATCCGGATGACACACCACGACCCTGGGTCAACTGGAACTCCCTCTCGGAGACCTATCCAGTGGCAGTCCAGAAAACTTGCCCGAAGGCTAAAAATATCTAATGGCCAGAGATCTGGTACATAAGTACCCACTGTGATAATGCACATGCATGCTCATGCTGTTCTACACTACTCATACACACTTCCTACCGTTGCCATCAACTAGCAAGGTGGAACACAAAAGGGGAACAAGCCCCAGTACCAAGAGGTTACCTTTCTTTTTCCTTCCACTGAGCTCCACAGAACTCCACTTACAGCTTGATTCCCAGGGAACGCCTACACAGAGGACAATTCCACGCACTTAGAACTTTAAACCACTCATGAATTTCAACATAACATGTGTAAATCACATCACTTACCTCAATCCACTTGGTCCAGGACCAAGGGCAATCCACTATTTCACTTTTCCAAGTTTATATCCACGTACGGCAACCTATACAACCATGCATAGCCGTCAGTTTCAGTCAAAATACGTTAAAACGCGAAAACGTCAGATTTCATCTCCCCTCCTATAGGGTTCGGCCAAAACAATGTTATATTGGGTTTTATCTTTCTAAATTTTCTTTCTCATTTTATTACACTTACTTAGGTTACCCAAAGACTAGTTCAATCGCCGTTTTTCTGTTTTACGACTTTTACGCAACGTTTTGCGAATTATTACACTTTAGGCACATTTTGTCACTTTCAACACTTATTACTTTTACATTGATCCTTCCTGATGCCAATCACCACACAACCCATCTAATGACTTTTTCATCACACAACACATCAACAAAATTTTCCAAAACACCGTTTTCTCACTTGTACATAAATGGCCGAATTCTTTGTTAACCAAACCAAGGATTTCCACTCAATTCCTATGGTCCACAACTCACATAATCACTTCATATCATCATATAATCACACTACAATTCACCATACCACACATTACCACAAAACTCAAAAATCCATTTCATGCACTAAATTTTTTCTAAGTTAAACATCACTTTTTTTCGCTTAGAATTTTCATTGCATTTCTAGCATTAATACATCATTCTAAGACATTATCATCTAATAGACATTTTCCATTTGAGCTCTCTAACACCACATATCACAAAATCCCTCTTTAGGGTCAATAATCAAAACTCAAGAATCAACCAATGAAATGTTGAAATAACTCACCCAATTGAACGGTATAAGGCTCCACCTAAGTATACTCCACCATTGGAGCATTTGAAAGCATCATGATCCCACATTTCCCCTTGCAAGCCGCGGCCTTAATGGCTATGGATCTCCTCACACACTCAATTTCAAGACTAACCAAGGCTACCAATGGGTTTAGGATGTGTTTTCCATCAAGATTCAACACAAACTTTGTTGAATTTGGTTGATTATAGCTTGGTTTAGTGGAGGGAAAAATTTGCACAAAGAGGGGGGCTGGGGGCTGTGTTCGCGGGTGAGAGAGGGAAGAGATGAAGTTAGAGAAGATGAATAGTGATTTTAGGTGTTTTATTGACTTTAAGTGGGACCGGGTCCCACGCGATTTAAAACTCACCCGAATTTCCCTCCGATCAACACTAAAATCCACAATTTAAAACCTATTTAGAAATTATAATTTTTTTATCTTAACAAAATCCTTTAATTTTACTCCCTCGGATAAATTTGGAGCTTTCCGGTTGTTCGGAAAAACACTGCTTTAAGCTACAGCGCGCTCCGTTGACACGCTTCCACAAATTGACTTAAATCCCTCAAATATTATCAGAAATCATATTTCCTATTTCTATGGACCATTTAAAATCAATATTTGAAACCTAGAGCTCAAAATTCCACTGGCACGTTTTACGGTGCAATCTGACTGCGGTATTTTTACCCGCGAAAAACACTATTCACTGATTTTTCTGAAACTTGCCTATCAATTTTTCGTTTTGAATCCATTTCCAGGCTTATTTTTATCATCTGAGACCTTCTGCTCAATTTTTATCTTCCTAGGGTTGCGTGTTGGCTAATTACCGTTTTGCAATTTCTTTGTATTTTGGCCTAATCTTTGGGATTTTCACTAATCCATCACTTAATTTCTCACTTAACACTTTAATTATTTAATTTAGAATTATGAGGTGTTATAATCACCCCACCTTTTAGAATTTTGTCCGCAAAATTAATCCATACCTGTCCACTAACTCAGGATATAGCCGGAGAATCTCCTCCTCCCGCTCCCAAGTAGCTTCCTCAGGTGTACGTCCTTCCCACTGAATCTTTAACATCGGTATCACTTTGCTTCTGAGCTTCTTTTCACTGCGGTCAAGGACCTCAATAGGACCTATAGGCATCTTTATGTTCTCTCTAATTTCAATCTCGTCTGGTATCACCACATGTGATTCATCCGGAATATAACGCCGCAGCTGTGATACATGAAAAACATCATGCAGATTTGACAACTGTGGGGGCAAGGCAAGCTGATAGGCCACTGGTCCAACTCTTTTCATTACTTGATACGGCCCAATAAAACGGGGACTCAACTTCCTCACGCCCAGTGCACGCCCAACACCAGTAACTGGAGATAACCGTACAAATACATGATCACCTTCTTCAAATTCCAGCGGTCTGTGTCTATTATCATAGTAACTTTTCTGCCAATTCTGTGTCTGTTTAAGTTTTTCTCTGATCATTTCTATCTGTGCTGTAGTTTCTTGCACAAAATCCGGCCCAAATCTCTCTTTGTCACCAACCTCTGTCCAACAAGTAGGAGTGCGACATCTCCGCCCATACAATGCCTCATATGGTGCCATACCCAAATTGGAGTGAAAACTATTATTATACGAAAATTCCACCAGTGATAAATATCTATCCCAAGCAGTACCCTGCTCAAGTGAGCAAGCTCTCAACATATCCTCTAATGTCTGTATGGTCCTCTCAGTCTGACCATCAGTCTGCGGGTGATACGCAGTGCTCAGCCGAAGCTGAGTGCCAAAAGCCTGCTGTAAGGCTCCCCAAAAATGAGAAGTAAATTTCGGATCCCGATCACTAACAATGCTAACCGGTACTCCGTGGAGTCTGACAATCTCCTTCACATATAACTTTGCTAATTTCTCCGTAGAGAAGTCCACTCGCACTGGCAGAAAATGTGCAGACTTCGTGAGCCTGTCCACTATTACCCAAATTGAATCGTGACCGTCCTGAGTCCGAGGCAAACCAACCACAAAATCCATCGAGATGCTCTCCCACTTCCACTCTGGTATATCCAACGGCTGAAGTAACCCTGCAGGTTTCTGATGTTCTATCTTAACTTTCTGACAAATCAAACACCTTGATACATACTCAGCTACATCCTTTTTCATCCCAGGCCACCAGAACTTATTTTTCAAGTCTTAATACATTTTTGTGGCACCCGGGTGTACAGCATATTGACCCTTATGGGCCTCAGTCATCACTTCCTCAGCTAATTCTTTAGGCACAACTATCCTGCCCTGGTACGTTAACAATCCTTGTTCATTTAATGCTATACCATTCTGTCCTTTCAGATACTTGCTACTATCATTTAGAATCTGTTTCTCTCTAATCCTCTCATGTAATTCATTCTCAACCTGTAAACCTCTGAATTCTTCAACACTGCCTATAAAAACATCAACTAACTTCAAGTCACGGAATTGTTCTATTAAATCATAATCCCACAGCATTAACTGGGACACACTTACAGACTTTCTACTCAATGCATCTGCTACCACATTAGCTTTACCCGGATGGTATTTCAACTCAAAGTCATAATCCTTTAAAAATTCAACCCATCTCCGCTGTCTCATATTCAATTCTTTCTGATCAAATAAATACTTTAGGCTCTTGTGATCACTGAACACAGCAAATTTCATCCCATATAGAAAATGCCTCCAGTTTTTTAAGGCAAACACTATTGCAGCAAGCTCCAAATCGTGTGTCGGATAATTCTCTTCATGCGGCTTTAACTGTCTTGAAGCATAAGCAACCACTCTTTTCTCTTGCATTAGTACACACCCCAAACCCCTCTTGGACGCATCACAGTATAATTCAAATTCACCTTCCGGATCGGGGAGTGTCAACACTGGAGCCGTAGTCAATTTCTCTTTAAGTTTCAAAAAACATTTTTCACATTCCTGAGTCCACACAAACGGAGTATCTTTTCGTGTTAAACGGGTCAATGGTAGCACCATTGTGGAAAACCCCTCAATAAATCGTCGATAATACCCAGCGAGACCCAGAAAGCTTCGAATCTCTGTAACAGTTTTCGGTCGTTCCCAGTCCATAACAGCCTCAATCTTATTCGGATCCACAGCAACACCTCTTTCAGAAATAACATGACCTAGAAATTGCACCTCAGATAACCAAAATTCACACTTTGACGGCTTCGCATATAGCCTTTTACCCTTTAGTACCTGCAACACAGTCCTCAAATGCTCCGTATGCTCCTCCTTGCTCTTAGAATAAATCAAGATATCATCGATGAATACAATAACGAACTGATCCAAATACGGCTTGAAAATACGATTCATATAGTCCATGAACACCGCCGGGGCATTAGTAAGCCCAAAAGGAATAACCTGATACTCATAGTGTCCATATCTAGAACGAAATGTCGTCTTAGGCACATCCTCCGGTTTAATCCGAATTTAATGGTATCCGGACCGGAGATCAATCTTTGAAAATACACAGGCACCCCTCAACTGATCCAGCAAGTCATCAATACGCGGCAATGGGTACCTGTTCTTGACCGTCACTTTATTTAATTGCCGATAGTCAGTACACAATCTCATGGTTCCATCCTTCTTTTTCACGAATATAACTGGTGCTCCCCACGGAGACACACTAGGTCTGATGAAATCCTTTGCACACAACTCCTCTATATGTTTCTTCAACTCTGCCAACTCTAATGGCGACATCCGGTATGGAGCCAAGGAAATAGGCCCCACACCAGGCAACAACTCAATCGAGAACTCAATCTCTCTCTCAGGTGGAAATTCCGGTATCTCATCAGGGAATACATCCGCAAACTCATTAACCACCGGAATCGTAGAAAACTCAATCTCCTTACCACCCACTAATCCACCCAAGAAAATATAACCCTGATCCCCAGCCTTCAAGGCTTTAACAGCTTGACACATAGACAGAAAAGGAGACGGACCCACCGAGGGTCTCTCGTGTGCAAGTATCAACCTCTTCCCGCAACAATCAATCATTGCGCAGTTTTGAGATAGCCAATCCATGCCCAATATCAAATTAACAGAGGCCAGGGGCAAGATAATTAAATCAATAGTGTAATCCCTGCCTTCATAGGTAAGTCCAACTTCTTTACAAACAAAGGAGGAATCACTAACCTCTCCCGTAGCAGTCGTAATACACATAGGGGGAAACATCCATGACACTTTCAATCCCAATCCTTTTGCAACATATTCAGCCACAAACGAATGCGTCGCCCCCGAATCAAATAACACAGACAAATCAATATTTGAGATAAAAATTATACCTTTAACCAAATTGGGCGCCTTAGCAGTTTGCTGAACATTTGTAGTGTAGACACGCCCAACCGTAGGAGCAGATGGCAAGGCCTGCAGATTCGCAGCCTGCCCAGTATTACTGTTATAATTATTGGCGTAATGCCCAACCTTACCACATTTAAAACAAGCATTCGGGCCCACAGTACACGGCCCTTGATGAAACCTTTTACATTTATCACAGCGAGGATTTGAACCCCTATCATTGAAACCACTCCTTTGACCACCACCTCTTTTAAACTGACCTGGAGGCTGCCTTACCTGCAACCCCCTACCCCTGTTATTGTTCTGATAGTAGCCACCCCTGTTGTTATTATTACCAGAAGGACCAGATGTCCTTGAAGGACCAGACTTTGGATAACGGTTATAAACACTTTCAACTCGTTTACACTGGGTCACCAGATCTGCAAAATTTCTCACAGCAGTATCTGACATTCTCTTTGAAATTTTCTCATTAAGACCTCTCTGAAACTTGGCAGATAAAAACTCTGTAGTCGGCATTACACCCCCATAATTAGCAAATTTGACTAACTCATTGAACTTCGACACATAGGCCTCCACTGTCATGGTACCCTGTACCAATTTATCAAATTCACCCTGTTTGACCTCTCTAATATCACTGGGAAAGTATTCCTCATGAAACAGCCGCTCAAATAAAGCCCAGGTGATTTCTTCCCCCTGAATAATAAATGGCTGAGATGTAGTATTCCACCACTCGTGTGCATCTCCCTCGAGCATATAAACAGAATATAGCAACCTCTGGGGGTCCTGACATCCCATAACCTGAAATATCTTGTCCATTCCCCTTAACCAAGTAGTCACTACCTTCGGGTCCCTTGACCCCTGAAATGATGGCGGTTTATGTTTCCGGAAAGAAATGAGTCTCTGCTCATCAGTGCCAGCAGCACCCTGTAGCAGTATGTGGAGGAGAATTATCCCCCCTGTTCTGAGCCCTCTCTGCTCTTAACTCATTCATAAAAGCGTTCATCATATCTTGATTATTTTTCATCAGAGACTAAGTCATATTTCTATTTAAAGCTGCCTCCTCCTGCAGAGCAGTCATAGCTGCAGTAAGAGGATCCTGTGCAATCACACGACCTGCACCCCTAGCTCCACGGCGACCCCGTGCCCTACTCATGATATCTGCACATGTAACACAAAGGAATGGGTTGATCAGACTCACACTGAGGAATCACCTGTGCAGTAATCATAAACAGTTCACAGATAGCCATGCAGCACAAGATAAAGTTATACCCTATCAGAGTTCCCTAACAAAACTGCTCTGATACCATAAAATGTAACAGCCCGTTGTACACCGGTATTGTTAACATTAATTATGATATTAAGCGCAGTTACAATCACAGCAATTCATTTATAAAAATGAGAATAAACTTTTTTCGATTATTACGCGAACAGTAAAAGTATAAAAAGCGTAATAATAAAAAGCTGTGATCGTAACTGAAACACTAGCGGAAGACTTACTTAAATATTTCTACACTTTATTTTATCACATACAAGATACTAAGGGGTTCCCATAAACCCACTTAGCCAATTCCTCACTTTTTACGTTTTTACCACTTAACCAGATTTGTAATTTATTTTTCTACGAACACAAAACAAAAATCCAAACTTAGACTCCAGGTTATCTTTTTTCCTTATTCAATTACCTTTCTAACAAGCTATCACACACTGGATTCCGAGCTCGTGAGCTCCGGTTATCGCCGTTTGAAGTTGGACAAACAACATTGCCTACCAACTCCAAAACAGCCAAAAACCTCCAATCTTCACGGAATATTCTGCACCTAACTACCAAGCCAATGTCTCTCAAACTTTTACACCATAAACTAGACACCTCAAAATTCGATTTGATATATCGTATGCTTAATTTGACCAAGTAACGAAGCGGGAAATAATTTCCCTAAACTGCCCCAGATCTGCCCACTGAAACAGGCCAGAACAGGGCAGTTCGTGTCTTCAGCCAACATGGGCTGCGCACACCACCAATGATCCTAAAATTTTGACACAACGTAGGGGACATCTTAAGCTTCAAAATGGCGTATGGCACGTCCCAATCGGACCACTATGGAGAGAGATACGCTCTCCCAAAGTTCACCCAAAAACTGCCAATTCTACAAAAAATTCGCCAGTTTCCTTTGTATTTCCTAAAATCCCCAAATTTGCATAAGCTGTTTAACACTACTAATACACCTGAAATCCAGCAAAGTCCAATGGGTGGCACACACAAGGACCAACAACGCCTTGGGGCACTTACAACCCAATCCAATATACACTTAAACATAAGCAGTTTACTTTTAAATCCTTTATAGTTTCAATCACTAACTTTCAATTTCATGCATAATTCATCATACGGATAATCATAAACCTAAAATAGGCCTAAAGCCCTTCCATCATAATACATACATCCATGGTACATTTACAATACTGGATTACATTTACATTTACAACTTTAACTTTAAACTACAAATATTTACATATTACAACTTCACTTGCCAAATAAATTCATAAACTAATATGACATGATAGCTAAACTTAGCCAAAATAACATGAACATAATGCTAATGGACTCCTCCTACATACATATACATGTTCATGCTCTAAGTCTAGCCTAGGCCAAGTGGCCACCAAAAAGCAAACTATGCACCACTGCTCCACTCATCATCATGCGGGCTTCTTACCCGCTGCTCCGTGTCCACTGGTACATCCTGAAATAAATGCCCCGAGACGGGGTGAGATATACGGATATATCTCAGTAACCAAGAGGTTCTGGAGAAAACTCCGCCCAATGGTTCACTTCGATGTATATCAATAGCATAAAAACAACACCACTGTTATAAAACGGGATAAAGCAAGGGATTTAGAGAAAGGGGGAAATGTCAGAAACAACTACGACATGCGGGATGGTAGCTACCAATACCACGCCATGTCCTCGGCTATACGCCTATGGGTACTACCCCTGGCGTGTTCATAGAACAACCCAACAAGGTACCCCTTCCAACCATATACACCCGAGACTACCTAGTGTGCTCCTATCCGGATGACACACCACGACCCTGGGTCAACTGGAACTCCCTCTCGGAGACCTATCCAGTGGCAGTCCGGAAAACTTGCCCGAAGGCTAAAAATTTCTACTGGCCAGAGATCTGGTACATAAGTACCCACTGTGATAATGCACATGCATGCTCATGCTGTTCTACACTACTCATACACACTTCCTACCGTTGCCATCAACTAGCAAGGTGGAACACAAAAGGGGAACAAGCCCCAGTACCAAGAGGTTACCGTTCTTTTTCCTTCCACTGAGCTCCGCAGAACTCCACTTACAGCTTGATTCCCAGGGAACGCCTACACAGAGGACAATTCCACGCACTTAGAACTTTAAACCACTCATGAATTTCAACATAACATGTGTAAATCACATCACTTACCTCAATCCACTTGGTCCAGGACCAAGGGCAATCCACTGTTTCACTGTTCCAAGTTTATATCCACGTACGGCAACCTATACAACCATGCATAGCCGTCAGTTTCAGTCAAAATACGTCAAAACGCGAAAACGTCAGATTTCATCTCCCCTCCTATAGGGTTCGGCCAAAACAGTGTTATATTGGGTTTTATTTTTCTAAATTTTCTTTCTCATTTTATTACACTTACTTAGGTTACCCAAAGACTAGTTCAATCGCCTTTTTTCTGTTTTACGACTTTTACGCAACGTTTTGCGAATTATTACACTTTAGACAGATTTTGCCACTTTTCAACACTTATTACTTTTACATTGATCCTTCCAGATGCCAATCACCACACAACCCATCTAATGACTTTTTCATCACACAACACATCAACAAAATTTTCCAAAACACCGTTTTCTCACTTGTACATAAATGGCCGAATTCTTTGTTAACCAAACCAAGGATTTCCACTCAATTCCTATGGTCCACAACTCACATAATCACTTCATATCATCATATAATCACACTACAATTCACCATACCACACATTACCACAAAACTCAAAATTCCATTTCATGCACTAAATTTTTTCTATGTTAAATATCACTTTTTCGCTTAGAATTTTCATTGCATTTCTAGCATTAATACATCATTCTAAGACATTATCATCTAATAGACATTTTCCATTTGAGCTCTCTAACACCACATATCACAAAATCCCTCTTTAGGGTCAATAATCAAAACTCAAGAATCAACCAATGAAATGTTGAAATAACTCACCCAATTGAACGGTATAAGGCTCCACCTAAGTATACTCCACCATTGGAGCATTTGAAAGCATCATGATCCCACTTTTCCCCTTGCAAGCCGCGGCCTTAATGGCTATGGATCTCCTCACACACTCAATTTCAAGACTAACCAAGGCTACCAATGGGTTTAGGAGGTGTTTTCCATCAAGATTCAACACAAACTTTGTTGAATTTGGTTGATTATAGCTTGGTTTAGTGGAGGGCAAAATTTTGCGCAAAGAGGGGGGCTGGCTGTGTTCGCGGGTGAGAGAGGGAAGAGATGAAGTTAGAGAAGATGAATAGTGATTTTAGGTGTTTTATTGACTTTAAGTGGGACCGGGTCCCACGCGATTTAAAACTCACCCGAATTTCCCTCCGATCAACGCTAAAATCCACAATTTAAAACCTATTTAGAAATTATAATTTTTTTATCTTAACAAAATCCTTTAATCTTACTCCCTCGGATAAATTTGGAGCTTTCCGGTTGTTCGGAAAAACACTGCTTTAAGCTACAGCGCGCTCCGTTGACACGCTTCCACAAATTGACTTAAATCCCTCAAATACTATCAGAAATCTTATTTCCTATTTCTATGGACCATTTAAAATCAATATTTGAAACCTAGAGCTCAAAATTCCACTGGCACATTTTACGGTGCAATCTGACTGCGGTATTTTTACCCGCGAAAAACACTATTCACTGATTTTTCTGAAACTTGCCTATCCACTCAATTTTTCGTTCTGAATCCATTTCCAGGCTTATTTTTATCATCTGAGACCTTCTGCTCAATTTTTATCTTCCTAGGGTTGCGTGTTGGCTAATTACCGTTTTGCCCTTTCTTTGTATTTTGGCCTAATCTTTGGGATTTTCACTAATCCATCACTTAATTTCTCACTTAACACTTTAATTATTTAATTTAGAATTGTGAGGTGTTATACTGATGATGTGTCACTCCCTCCTTAAATCTCAAATTTGTGTTCATACTACATGTCATTTGAAAACTTTACTTCTTTTTTTACCAAAAAAAGAAAACTTTACTTCTTTAGTAAATCTTTAAATTGAATAATATAAAATAAAATCGAAATTTGTAAATAAATAAAATGAAAAATTATGTGAACAATTTTTTAGTAGAAAGAAAAGCGATATTAAATGAGTTGTCTGCCATCAAAAATTGTTCACATAATTTTTCATTTAATTTATTTCTAAATTTCGAATTTATTTTGCAATATAATAATTTTTTTATTTACAATATTTTTTCAATGTTTTTATTTTTTTATGCAGCATTAATAGGGCTAAATTTTACCATGTAAAAAATAGTAGGATATACAAAAAAAAAAAACGTAGAGGTCTTTTTTACTCATAATATACAAAAAAGAAAAAGTAGTGGGACAAGTATACCAAAAAAAAGAAAAAGAAGTGGGACATTAAATAAGTTATTTGCCATCAAAAAATTTCCGAAAGTTTTCCCACCATTACAAAGTTAAAAATTTAAATTCAAAATTTAAATTTAAACATAAATTAGAAATCTAAAAGAGTTGAGTTATTATTAATTTGGAAATTGCAATGATAAAAGAAGTGTGTTATTAAATGAGTTGTCTGCCACCAAAAATTATTCACATTATTTTATATTTAATTAATTTCCAAATTTTGAAATTATTTTACAATATAAATAATTTTGTAATTTTACAATATTTTCTAATACTTTTGATTTTTTTTATGCAACATTAATAGGGCTAACAATTACTCATGCGAAAAATAGTGAGATATACAAAAAAAAGAATTTAACATCTTTTAGTGGGAGACAGCTGTATTAAATTTCTTCTATTTTCTACATGGGAATTGTTAACCCTCATTTTAAAAAATATTTAATGTTTTTTCATATTTATCGAAAAGCCAAAAGACTGAAAGGAAAGAGTTCAGCATTAATTACGGTTTTATACGAGATATAGAATTTAAAATCACAAATGAATGAAAAACATTTTATTCTAATTAGAAATTTAAAATATTTAAACTAAATAGTTAGTGCGAAAATAGTTTAGCATTAATTAGTGGCAAACAAGTGAATTATTATCCTACTTCTTTTTTAATTCGAAATTTGAAGTCGATATAGATGGGAAAAAGGGTTTAACATCTTTTAGCAGGAGACAGCTGTATTAAATTTCCATATATTATATACTTAAAAGGGGAACCAAAAAAACTAATGTGTCAAGCTCTCATGCAGTTTCAGCTTTGTGTTCACACTATGTTCGCACTTGCATGTCAATTTAAAAAAAAAATTACATAATGAGTTTTTAATTAAATCAAGAAATGAAATTAAGAAATTAGTGGGAGCCATCTAATTAATGACCCACTATTATTTTTACATTGAAAGTGTAAGGTTTTTAATTGTTGTATTGAAAGATGGAAGGTTCTTTACTTATGTTACTTGCAAATAGAAAACTCATCATTTGATATTTTCTTATAAACTTCAAACTATTCAGACGCTTAATCTTTTACCTCCTGTGTGTTTCTTGCAAAAAAAAATAATTATTTATTATTATTATTTTGTAAATTTAATTGTAATAAATAAAAATTCATCTTTGAGATAAAATATAAAAACCTAAACGCAACTATAAGAGCCTTTTTTGTGGATAAATATAAAAATCTATTACATGCTAATAGTGAGGTGGCAAACTCCGTAGGGCCGGCCCACCAACATATTTTTATAATTAAATTAAAATTTCTTCATTCTTCTTTTATAATTAAGTTCCTAAATCTGATTTTGATTTTTTGTAAATACAAATTTGAAAAATTTAAAATACAAACGACACAAATATTTGCAAAAAATAATAATTTATTATTATTTTTTAAATCTGATTGTAATAAATGAAAGTCCATCTCTGAGATAAAATATAAAAACCTATATGTGACTATAAGAACAATTTTTTGTGGATAAATATAAAAATATACTGCATGCTGATAGTTAGAGGTTTAAAACTGGGCTCGGCCCAAAGAGCTGGTCCACCAACAAATTTTCATAATTAAATTAAAATTTCATCCTTCTTCTTTTATAATTAAATTCCTAAATCTGATTTTAATTTTTGCAAATACAAATTTGTAAAATTCAAAATTCTCGTGACACAAATCCTTACAAAAAATAATTATTTATTTAAAATGTTGATAGTTAAAGGTTTCAAACTGGGCTTGACCAAAAGGGCCTGCCCGCCCCGCCTGCTAACACGTTTTAATAATTAAATTAAAATTTCTCTATTCTTCTTTTATAATTAAATTCCTAATTCATATTTCAATTTTTGTAAGGGAAAAATATTTTTGCAGTTACTGCAGATAAGTTATCTGCCTTTATTCCCAAAATGACGTCATTTTGGTATTAAAATCTTAAAAAATTATAAATACAAAAACTATTATAACCCTGAAATAAATTAAAATTAAAAAAATACCATGATTTCCGCCCCAAAACGACGTCGTATTTGGCTTACTGCAAATAACTTATCTGCAGTAACAGCAGAAAATTAAATTAAAATTCCCTTTTTGTAAATACAAATTTATAAAATTCAAATACTAATGACATAAATCCTTGTATCATTATTTTTTTTCAAATTCCAAACAATATCGTTTTGACTTTGTAGAAAATAATTTTTATTTCAAAAGTGGTTGCTAACCATAAGGCTCGTCAGTCTTAATCTTCTTGCCACCAATGGCCACAACTTTGAAGGAAGATGAAGTCCTTGAAAGGGAAGGAAGCCCTCAAATCATCAGAAAAAATAAAAAAATAAAAAAAGAGCAAAATATTCACACAAAAAAAATAATGAAATAATATTGTGTCTGGATATATATAGCTCAACCACATAAAGTGGAGTGAGCTATTTAATAGTGAAAAAGAAAAATAAGAAAAGAGAAAGACATAAATAATCAAAAGGACTTAAAGTTTATAAAATTACTTTTAGATAATTTTGTTTAAGAAAATACACATAACAAATATATATAGGATTCATATGGACTCATGTGAAAAGAAAAGAAAATGGGCCACATATTTTTTTTGTGTATTTTGATAAAAATTAAATAAAATTATCTAAAATAATTTTAGAAATTTTAAATTCATAAATGATTTTATTATTCTCCTTACATAGGAGATAACTTCTCTCATGTTCTCTCACTTTGATTTTTGCACCCCTTTTTTCTTCTATGATGGTGAAATCCATTTATTTTTTCTCTATCTCATAAGATAGTTATCTCCTATAAAAAAAATAGTATTTCCCTTTTTATTATTTTAGGAAAATTGTTATTTCTTTTTAAATGCGCGTTGGTACTTTAGTTATGAGATGCATTTAATTTTTTTTAATAGTGTTTTGAAAAGAAAAATCACAAAAGTAATCAAATTAAAATTTAAAATTGTAAAGAGTCACGTCTGTAGTGTGTGATAGTAATTAGGGCCGTTTGGATAAAGTGTTTTAAAAAAATTAAAGTTATTTAATTTTTTAAAAAATGTTTGGGTTATGAAGAAAAAATTGACTTTTGACTTTTGCTTTTTTTATAAGAAAATTTTTAGCTTAAAAAAATAGATTTTTGACTTTTTTGTGGCTTCTATTTTTTGTAAGAACAGTCATGCAAACCTTATAATAGAAGGGTTTTTTTTTCTTAAAAAAAATGTTAACTAAAAAAAAGATGATCCAATCGGGAAAGAGGTTAGTTTATCACTTATCGACTAGGAGAATATACTACAAACCAAAGTTTTCCAAACAGGAAAGAGGTTAGTTTATCACTTATCTACTAGGAGAATCTACTACAAACCAAAATTTTATCGTAAAAAAACTTTAAAATTTCTGGAAACTGAATTTATAAAACCCAAAGAAAAATTAATGAGCAATGATCTAAGTAGGAATTTTAGTGTTTTTTTTTATTACTATGCAATAAGAAATGGTGAATGTTTGAAGTGTGAAGTCACTAGCTATTGATGTATGCATTACATGCAACTTTTTTTGGGAAGATTACTATACTTTTGTTTGTAATTTTGATTCAAGTCCTTTTTCAACATCAGAACGTGTAACTCCATACTGATGATTTTGACAGCTCTAACTAGTTAAGAATATACGATGGATAAAAACGGGAACAAAAATTAGTAATATATAACGATATTCATGATAAAAATTTGTTTAGTTTTTTGTTATTTTTCTAAACTTAAGGAGCAAATTTTATTTTATTTGTGTGTGTATAAATAGGAACAATTTTATTTCTTGGAAATTTCCTACTAGTTTGCATCCAAAATTGAATGTGTTACAATATAAAAGCCTGTAGATTTTTAGAAATTTATGACAGCAACATAGAAGATGTCACCTCCTAATAACATTTTTTTTTGGTTGACTTTAGGTGATTAGTAATGTTTCCAAAAGCCCGATTAACTGGAAAACAGAGAGCACCTGAACAGATGGGACTAAGAAGAATTATAATTTTATTAAATATTTATTAATTTTACTAAAAATATTTTTTTTATACTAGTGAAAATTGAACACATAACCTAATATAACTTATCCAAATCGTTCATCAAAAATATTTTAAGTTTTAGATAGGGCCAAATTATAAATTGTTGCCCGGGCCAAATTACAATTTTAACCTGGATCAAGTTATAATTAATTATATAATTATATATAATAAGTATAATTTGTTAAAATTTAGTCCGGGTCGAGGCCACACCTAAGATATAGGTAGCTCAGCCACTGGCCAGGCTGGGCCGGGCCTCTATTGGTTTCAAGGTAATAGCTATGAATAGTCATCGACTCCCGGTAAGGGGTAGAAGGGTGTTGTAACATCCCGTCTTATTAGGAACCTATTTTATTGTTATTAGGAATGGGGTAGAATACGTATATGCGGATTATATATATATATGTTTGCTCTAGAATGGAAATAAAATTAAATTAGGAAATTATTGGTATTGCCTTGTGTAACATCCCGCGTAATACTGCCATGGAATATGAATACCTAGTATGCATGAGAGATCCTAGTTAAGAGTATAGGAATAATTAAATTTTAATGCACAGAAAGCATAATACTACAAAAAATTTTATGAGTGATCCTACTAAGTATGCGCCTATTGTATTACAAAAAATAAAATAAAATATAATTAAACCCCTTTGTATGCGTGACACCTAACCCTCATGACTACCTACTTGCACGCCACTTGCCCTCACCATCCCCTTGCATGATCGCCATCTGTGCAATGTGGGGACTGTTGGAAATCTTGCATTTGCAAGCCGCGGCCAGGTTCTTTTAGAGTCTGGGGTTCCATTCAATTAGGTAGGAATATGATTACCTTGGTTTCTTTTGTGCATATAATAAGACGAATCCTGACCATGAAATCAACAGCAAAACAGCTTTACCCCATTCCCCCATCGCAGGCTTTTAGAATAAAGAGAAAAGCAATCTAAATTGCTGGTGACTTTAACCTCACTCAATCAGCTCGTGATTCTTTAGGTTTTATCATTCATAAAGTTTGTATAGTACTACACGTTAGTTTGAGGAAACACATGATAACCTTATTCCTCCATCATTGGTACGCTTAGGAAAGATAGAGGATCATGACCCATTACCCTTTGACTTAATGTGTCACAAGGAAAAGATCCCATCCATTATTGTCTCCCTCACCACGTGCGTTTGGAGTGAAGAAAAAGGAACTAAAGGTGCTGACCCCAATCTCAGCTAAGCCTTTGCCCTGTGAAAGTAACGTGGTCAGCTTGCATAAAATGATTGGCAGAAGAACTCATTTCTCTTACCCTGTTTTACTTTGGTGCGCATAATAGGAGTGGAATGAGGAGATATTCTGGTCAATTGTGAGAAACAATCGGTCCTAGCTTTCCTTGCATATCCGCCACCTTGCTCCAGTCTCCTTGCATGTGCAGCGCTTGTCATTCCAACCTTTCACTCCTTCCATGCGCCTTGAGTGTGGGGGAGCAGCCTGTGTGTTGGTGGACTGCCTAGCGCACTCAACCTTTGGTGGAGAGCACACATTATATTCCATCCTTGCTCAACCGTAAACCAAGCAACAAGGTTGCATGTGTTGTTTCCTTCTCCACCTCTCAAATCGTAAGTTGCTAAGAGAGGAGTAACTTCACCAAAGTCTCCATCCTCATTTCCTATGGTCCAACCGACCATTAAACCTCAAGTGGAGATGCTGACTTGAGCCAATGATGTTTCCCCTTTCCCTTGTTCGGCTGCTTCCCTACAACTTAGGAGGTGAGGTAAATTTCCGTGCCTCTTCGTTCATTCATATCAGACCTTATGCTGATTAAGTTTTCCCTTTCCTTGCTGGAGCATGAGTCTGCCTTGTGTGAGTCGCCTCCCATTTCATGCAGCTGGTCCGTTTGCTTGGGGCCTAGGAGAGTGTGGTTTCTGGTTTAACCTTGAGTGCTTGATGGAAGGTAAGAACTCGAACACCAAGTCCCTCCTCTGCCTCATTCGATTATTATGTGCATGCTAGGAGTATTATTCTGGTCACTCCTACCTGTTTGGTGCACCTTTCGGCCCTCTCATGTCTGATTAGGAGAGTATTAATTTTTAATACTTTCCATGGCCCCAACACTGTTATGCAAACCGTGAACCAAGCTTAGCATTAACTTTCTGTTTTTTTTTTTTTTCTTGTACACGGTTCCGCCAATTCAAGGAAGTATGGTGCTTCCTTGCCTCTTGGTCCCATCCTTCTCTGTTCGATCTCTAAAGGGATTTCCCTTCTTGTAGCTGAAAATGTTGGGAGTGGAGTGTAAAGAGCTTAGAGCAAAAGTTTAGTGATGGGTCCTTGGCTGAATGGTGGACGCTGAAGTACTTACAATGAGGTAAGGATCAAAATTTTAACCCTTTTCCCCTCACTTTTCGGTTGGTATTTGTATGCTAAATGGTGCTAGATTTCTCTGTCATTCATTTCTTTATTGCCATTCTTTGAACAGCCATGGCATTGCCTAGGTAGACCGTAAGGCTTAACCTTGTGAGCTTGGAGTTAGTTTCTTTATTATTGGGCTGTCATTTGATTAACCAATTAGTAGGTTTTACATGTATGAGACTTAGGTGTGCAGCATACTTAGGAGTCCCCTAAGCGCACCGTAGGCAGGGTAGAAATGTTGAGTATAGCACTCTCATTGAGGGCCAAAATATCGAACCTGCATGTGTAGACCCTTGAAATGACGTTAGTTAGCTAATAAAATAGGAAGTAATCAGCCTGTTAAAGGTTTAAGTGTGCTGGACCAATTAAATGGGGAAGTGTTTTGTGAAATGAAAATATGGTGTAACTAAGTTTTGGTTTAAAACCAAATCTGAAGAAGTTGGAAAGATGACCCTTATCAACCCTTTGGATTATCCTTTGGACTTAGGTATTGTTAAGCCTTGTACATTTTGACAACCCCTGTAGACAGCATTCTTAAGACTCTCTATTGCCCTCTATAGTCAAGTAGGACGTGCTATGTAAAATGATAATATTATAAGCTCACGTGGTTAATGAAAAACCGAACCTATTCGTATATAGAGTTGTGGATTTTTGGCACTTGTGCATAAGTAAGGCGACCAAACATAAGCCACGAGATTTATTTTGTTGAGAGCCTTGAAGTTCAATTATAACCCAAGTACCTAAGGTAATGGAAATTGTATGCAAAGTATAGTAAACATAAATTAAATATATTAAGCACCTAATTAATGATTGAAGACCGTATGTGCATGTGTGAATTACCTTGGGTTTTGTAAATTAAGGGCAATCGGTGAATTAATGTTATGGCATAAAATCCGCTTGGTATATGGACTTGGAAACCGATTATGAACTAAAGAATTAGGAGAATGGGAAAGCTATGTAATGTATAGTAAGTATATGTGATAAATTCTGATTGGATATGTTTATATACCTATTTGATTAGGTGCACAAGATCCTAGCTCATTGGACTGCTTGATTGATATTTGGTTGTCTGATTGGTGATGTTTCGATAAAAGAATGTTAAAGACTTGAGGTAAGTGTCAGGCGATATTACCTAATGTGACTATTGACTACTGGTATAAAATTGTGACATGATGCTCCATATTCTGTAAAAATATTATGTTCCATTATGATGAAAGGAAACTGCCAAAAATATGCCGTGGAGGCTATATGATTATGAGGTAAAGACGTTATGAGGCAGCATAACGCATATGAAAGGTATATAAGCATGCATCTTACATCATACCGCATTTTTACGCTTGTGTGTGAAAGCATAGCATGACATGCATATATCATGATCATATAGGCCTTGTTGTAGAATAGTTATGTACAGGACCATGTGTTTGAGCAAGCATCATATAGGCATCCCCAAGGTACCGGGGTATGGGACACTTGGCATCAGTCCGCATAGGCCCACAGTTGGAATCCACATGGAGCTCAGGTGCCAAGGGTATATTTGATTCCACTGTGAAGTGCGCGCACGACGGTGCTAAAAGCGCAAAGGAAAGGCGTTATATACGCAATATATATATATATGATGAAAAGGAAAAAGGAAAAGGAACAAGGATATGTTGAAGTGACTGTTTATGATTTTGTGCCTAGTTAATACTGTTATATTCTTGGTTTTGTTGCCACACTACTGGGATTATTCTCACCCCTTTGGGGGCTGCTATTTTCATAAAATGGCAGGTAAAAGGAAAGCACACTTGAAGACGTGAGTATTTGGATGCATGCTATTGATTATTACTGATTGGACTTTGGCTGTTGCTGCGTGATTGCTGGATGACTGTATATTCTTGTATATTTCGAAAACTTAGATGATGGTTGAAATTATTACTTGAACTCTGTTAAGTCTTGTATGCACAGTGGCTGTTTTGGAAACATTGCGAAAAGAATTTTTGAACGATTTACTAGGTGCTGAATTTTAACAGTTTTACCGGTACTTTACGGGTCATGTTTCAAGGGGCAAATGAACTCCGATTTACTATTATTTTATATGCACGCGAAGCCCCAGGAATGTACTTTCTAACTGTGCGGGTCTCATTTTGATACGAAACCTGTACGAACTTCAGTGAGCTTCGCCTCACGGCCTGTTCCCAGAAAACGGACAGGATTCACCAGCGTTTTACGTGTCCTGTTCCGTGGGCTATTCACCTCCGAATCGCGCATAATTTATATGTACGCGATGCCCCGGATGTCTAGTTTTTCAGAAGCTTGGAATATTTTTTATCGCATCTGAATTCGATTTTATACAGATTTTATAAGAGAGCAAGGTTTTCCGCAAAGTATAGAAAATTCAGCAAAGGGTTTCATCATTGACCTTTTCTATGCTTGATAAACGATTTCTTTTTTTTCAAATCGTTTTTATAAGAAACAAATCTGGACCTTTTCAAGTTTCCAAATTAATTGATATTTGATTAAGTTTTAAAATTAATGAGCTGCATACCACTGCAACTCTAATACGATTTAGCAAACAACCCTCTTGGATGCATACAAGAGTGGGTGTTACAGGTGTGTAAGCCTATGTAAAAAAAAAAATATTCAGCCTATCTGGGACCGTACGTAAAAGAATCAAATTAAGAAATATTCATGGTAACCATTCGTGTAGATGAAATTAGTAAAATTATCTATTGAGCAATATAATACCGAAGTCAAAATTGAAAATACTGGGACCGTACTTCAAGTAGGCGATGACATTGTTCGTATTCATGGTCTGGATGAAGAAGTAATGGCGGGTGAATTAGTGGAGTTTGAAGAGGGTACTATAGGCATTGTGTTAAATTTGGAATCAAAAAATGTTGGTGTTGTATTAATGTTGGTGTTGGAATCAAATAAGAAGTGACATATCTATATCTTATCTTTTATTTATATATTAGAAAGTAAAACTATTTATTGGAAAGTTTGATGACGTGTCGCGTTTTCCTTCAACTTCAACTTTGTGTTCACACCTAAAGGAATTTGAAATGTTTATGTTATAGTAACTTTTTAAATTATTTTTAAGGCTAAAAGTTTAAAATAAATAAATGGAATTTCGATTAAAAAAATAATTTTTGACAAACACAATTAAATTCCCACTATCTCCTTATTGAAAGCTGAGAAAGTTGGAAGCTGCAACAACTTATTGAATCTTATTGGGAGCTGAAAAGTTTTTCAAATTATTGAATTTTATTAGGAGCTGAAAAGTTTTCAAAGTTGAACCTTAGTGGAAACTGATAGGTCTTTTTGCAATATCTATCTCTATATATAAAGGAAACCCATTTGTTGGAAAGTCTGATGATGTGTCACTCCCTCCTTAAATCTCAAATTTGTGTTCATACTACATGTCATTTGAAAACTTTACTTCTTTAGTAAATCTTTAAATTGAATAATATAAAATAAAATCTAAATTTGTAAATTAATAAAATGAAAAATTATGTGAACAATCTTTTAGTAGAAAGAAAAGCGATATTAAATGAGTTGTCTGCCATAAAAAATTGTTCACATAATTTTTCATTTAATTTATTTCTAAATTTCGAATTTATTTTGCAATATAATAATTTTTTTATTTACAATATTTATTCAATGTTTTTATTTTTTTATGCAGCATTAATAGGGCTAAATTTTACCCATGCAAAAAATAGTAGGATATACAACAAAAAAAACGTAGAGGTCTTTTTTACTCATAATATTACAAAAAAGAAAAAGTAGTGGGACAAGGATACCAAGAAAAAGAAAAAAAAGTGGGACATTAAATGAGCTATTTGCCACCAAAAAATTTCCGAAAGTTTTCCCACCATTACAAAGTTAAAAATTTAAATTCAAAATTTAAATTTAAACATAAATTAGAAATCTAAAAGAGTTGAGTTATTATTAATTTGGAAATTGCAATGATAAAAGAAGTGTGATATTAAATGAGTTGTCTGCCACCAAAAATTATTCACATTATTTTATATTTAATTTATTTCCAAATTTTGAAATTATTTTACAATATAAATAATTTTGTAATTTTACAATATTTTCTAATATTTTTGATTTTTTATGCAGCATTAATAGGGCTAACAATTACTCATGCGAAAAATAGTGAGATACACAAAAAAAGAATCTAACATCTTTTAGTGGGAGACAACTGTATTAAATTTCTTCTATTTTCTACATGGGTATTGTTAACCCTCATTTTAAAAATTATTTAATTTTTTTTTCATATTTATCGAAAAGCCAAAAGACTGAAAGGAAAGAGTTCAGCATTAATTACGGTTTTATACGAGATATAGAATTTAAAATCACAAATTAATTACGGTTTTTCTAAATAGTTAGTGCGAAAAGAGTTTAGCATTAATTAGTGGCAAACAAGTGTATTATTATCCTACTTCTTTTTTAATTCGAGATTTGAAGTCGATATAGATGGGAAAAAGGGTTTAACATCTTTTAGCACGAGACAGCTGTATTAAGTTTCCATATATTATATACTTAAAAGGGGAACCAAAAAAACTAATGTGTCAAGCTCTCATGCAGTTTCAGCTTTGTGTTCACATTGTGTTCGCACTTGCATGTCAATTTAAAAAAAAAATTACATAATGAGTTTTTAATTAAATCAAAAAACGAAATTAAGAAATTAGTGGGAGCCATCTAATTAATGACCCACTATTATTTTTACATTGAAACT